>JAMKQA010122767.1:0-12102 GCA_024699735.1 Posidonia australis | reverse complement strand
ACATTTATCAAAACCATTTTCCATTCATAAAGCTCTTTGCAAATCACATGCAATATGCATCAAATCATTACCTGTGGTCTTTAAACCCACACATTCTTTCATGGTCTTTACACCATAAAATCACCCCTCACACGGGTCCATATCTATACACATAAACCATGTTTCAATATCTCATGGAAAACATCATTAAAAACAACATACTTGCATGCATCATCTTACAAGTCATTTCCATGCATTTCATACATTTATCATGTATTTATCTATATTTAATCATCATTTTTCTATGCATTTCTCAAATCAATTCAGGGCTCAGATTCGACATGTCGAATCCTGTTTCGGTATGCCGAAATCCCCTGATTCGGTATACCGAAGGGGGACTTCGGGGCTTCGGTATACTAAAATCCCCTGATTCGGAGGATCGAAATCAGCAACGGTCTTTGGCTTCGGTATACATCGAAATGATTCGGAGGATCGAAATCAGCAACGGTCGGGCCAAATTGGCATATCGAAATAATCAATAGCCCAAAAATCAATAGTGCCCAGACGGTTGAGTTTCCAATTAGCTGTTACTCCAATAAAATAATATTTCCCATTTTTCGATATACCAAATGGATCGATAGCCCAAAAATGATCTTGAATCAATCTAGGTTTTTTAAAGGATCATTCCTAATGTGTTTCCTATCTAAGATGATGACATATGATAGGAGATCTTTACGTATCCTTGACAATACATCAAAAAATAAATGCAATTACGGTGATTTTTTATATACATAAGAAATGACATTTTTACCCTTCATCTTTTGTTTCTTCCAGCCTTCAATACTTTGGTCATCTTTTTCTCCATCTCTTAAGCTGGCCATCTTCCTTGCTTTCATGTTTCTCCTTATATCTTTTGTCTTTGAAGATATCTATTCTTTTTGCTAATCATAATTCTCAAACATAGGAATTAAGACATAACAACAATTTTTGTTATCATCAAAACTTATAGATAATTATTTCCAACAGTTACTAATGTTTCAATGTTTCTAATAATTATGTGAGTTTATTAGGAGAGTAACAATCATAGTTGTTACATCATATATCATGGACCAAAACATAACTACCTAGCTACTTGGATAGTTGGGCAATTTTGACATTGGATACTCCATTTTTACTTTCATAATCTCATTTTTTTGTGAATTCATTTTCTATAATTCATGGTCTTTTATAGAAACACTTTGACTTGAATGGACACATCAATGCATGGTGATATGTATTTGATAAAATGGTGGCAAGCTTGAGATCTTGTAGATATCCGGTAAAAACAAATTTACAAGCCTCACTTTGAAATGGAGGATCGCAAAATATTGTTTGAAAAGGCAAAACGGGATAAAAGAATTGATCCATTGCATTTCCTTTTACAAGTTGAAATTTGGGATACAGAACACAACTAGTTACTTGGAATTTACAGGATCATTTTAATTAATTTTCCTTTGATATGTTACATAGTAGTCCTTGGGGATGTAAAGTGGAAATTATGTTGTGCATAGTTGTCTAGGCGCCAATGCTTAGCAAATCTTAGGTGTATAGGAATATTTACTCCCCCTGATAATATTTAGAGAGTGTTAAACATAATCATGGTCAGGCCATTAATTAGCTTTACATCATGTTTTAGTTAATGACTTGGTGTTCTCATTGATAAAAAAAACAAATACACTCTTGTATATATACAGTTGTTTTCCATATCATTGATTTTATATTTCTCTTATATAGTTTATTCTTTTTGTATTACATAGAAAATTTCTTCCATAGCATCAACTAACCGGAAGAAGAGAAAAATTAACTATAAAACAAGGTCCAAGGGATTTTGCCAAGTCAAGGAAGATTTGGTGTTTGTTATTTTCAATATTCATCATTAAAGGAAAATTATATGTTCAAATAAATTTACGTGGTAAGTTGTATTTCGATGGAAGAAAGGAAAACAAAATCCAACTAGAATGAATGTATTAGAAGCAGTTTACGGGAATATGCCTTTGTAACGTCCCGAACTCGGACATGCTACTAAATCATAGTATCACAAGTAAAATTACACTAATTACAGAAACATTAAATAACTGTAACTAAGACTCACCTTTATGATATCAATGTGCGGCTAGAAGCTCCGACTCTTGTATCGAAACTCGACTGGACCCAAACTGTATTTGAAAACCAAACAAAGTACGTGTGAGTGACATCTAAGTCACTCAGTACGCGCCCCAAATACACAAAACCACAAAATCTCTGTAAAACCATTAAAAGTTAGCTTTTTAATTTTCAAGATTTGGTTTTCTTTTAAAAATCCTGTTCTAAAATACCCTTTTCTTTCATTTAAAATCACTTGGGAGTTTGATCCCAATTCCAAACTCTTTTCAAAACCCATCTTTCTTTTCTTTTCTTTTTTCAAAACCTTTGGGAATCATTTTTCAAAACATGTCCTCTCTTTTTTTTTTTAAATATTTGGGATTTCTTTCCAAAATCATATTCTTTCTCGAAACTCATTTTTTCCTTTCTTTTTTTATACTTTCCAAAATCTTTTTCATATTTTGGAGGAAATCACATTTTTGACCAGAACCAGCCTAAAACACGTTGCTTCTCAGGGCTCAAAACCAAAACCGAGATCATTGGCTGGTAACTAGTTAAAACCACAATTCTTATTCATTTCTAGGATTTTAGGACCATTCATAAGTCCAATCCTAACCATACTCTTTCTTTTATTCATTTCCATTTTTCTTTACTGATGTTACCTTGATCAGGGGTAACCAAGCACAAAGCAGTAGGCGAGGACATCTTTTCCCCTACCTCCCTGCACTGTTGTGGTGAAATTCCACCGCCCCGGCTAACCGACCTCAATCTTTTTCATATATGCACGGGGATACATCTTTGTCTAATGCCCCATCGATGTCCCGAACAACTAGGTACAACGACCCAGGCTCAGCTTACACCATCGGTGACTCGAACAACTAGGTTCAATAACCTAGGCTCAGTCTACATCGTTACGAGCTCGGTGACTCGAGCAACTAGGCTCAACGACCCAGGCTCAGCCTACACCGTCTCAAGCTCGACAATCACAGTCGTGTCTGACAACTGGTTTCATTGGAGTCTCATACTCCTACCACGTTGTCGACACCAACCTCTGTGGTTCCATAACACATTATTAGTGTTTCATTTCAAAACTCTTTAAGTTTTCCTTTTCAAAACCATTTCCATTTCATTCTTTTTCATTGCAGGAATTTGTTTTCCATGCAACACTTGGCCCTCCACTGGGGTCCCAACTCAATTCATGTAAAACCATGCTTTAAAATCTTAAATTGGGTCTCATGCCTAAAACCACACACAATCAATTATTTTATTCATTTATAGGGTCTAAAACCCCAAAACCATACCCAAATTCACTTATTTGGGTTCCATATTCCTCCATGTCATTTACATGGGGAAAACACCACTAACACATGTTCATTGTCCATTTAAAACCTTTCATTTCTATTATTTATGCCCATTTATTCACATGGACTAGGGGATGAAAACGGCAGACCGAATTGGAATTCGGTATACCGAATTCCTTCGGTACACCGAAACCCCATGTTTCAGTCGATTGGGAGATTTCGGTCTACAAAAATCATGGATCTTGGCTTAATCTATCAGGATTTCGGCATACCGAATGAGTTCGGCATACCGAATTCCCCGCAGACAGGGCACACCCCTATTTCGATCGATGAAAATCGCCCAAAGTGGGAGCCTTAATCGGACCACCCAAACACACATCACAAATTACCATTAAATTATGGGGTGTAGATTCTTGAATCTACTTCAAAACCCCTCAAACTATTTCTCAATCCATTAAATATGTGATTCATACGAAAATCACAAAGGGAAGGAGCTCAGTTAAACCTATTGTAGTCCCAAATCTCGTTTATCCTACAAATTGTTCATCTTAACCGCATGATATCTATGTTTTCATGCATTTCAACTCATTCCCATCAATTTCCCTATTTTTCTACGATTTTACATGCATTTTTTGTCGTTTTACATGCATTTAACATAATCTACTGGAAGCATGTAAAGGAGCAAGGAGAAGGGCCGTGTACCTTGAGTGGCACCTCGACGATCTTCCTCACTCCCCGGCGAGTCTCCTCTCGCCCCGGTGAAGCCTCCTCCACCGGCGATCTTCACAAACCACCGCCTCCTTTGCCGCGTGCCGCTCTTCCTTTCCTTCTTCTCTCTCGATTGCCTTCCCTCTTCCCACTTGCCTCCGCCTCTCTTTATCCTCTCCTCCTTCGCGTCACGCCGGCCGTCCATCGAGTCGGAAGTGATGGTGAGGCATAGGCCACTGGTTGGTGGTGGCACGGGTGGGGGAAAGGGGAAGAAGAAGAAGACGGAATGGTGCGGGCTCGTGAGAGAGAGAGAGAGAAGAAAAAGAAAAGGTAGGCACGCAAATCGAGACGACTGTGCATCCTGAAATCGGACCCCACATTGGTCCCAAAATCACAAACAAGTGCACATAAGGTCAACCACAAGCTCACACAACCAAGGAACAACAAATTATCCATTAATAAATCATTTGTACAATATTACAATTAATTACATGGTTTACAATTAAAAATGGATAACCAGGTCCAGATGTCACTGCCTCTCATGGTAAATTTTATAGAATAAATGATGAGCTTTACGTAATTGATTTTTTATGATTCTTTAGACTCAAATGGCATCTCGTGGCTACACAATTGAGCCAATCATTTGTTGATGATGCAAGGACATGAGACGAAGTTAAGGCAGATGTCATAGAGGAATGTCTTGGCTAAGAGAGAATTGATTATCTACATGGACGTGGGATTGGAGCGCAAAGGTGTAAAGCTCAGGGTCATGTCGTTGTTGAGAATTTGCATTATGAAAGGGTATGAGTTAGTTCAAAATAAAATAATACATATTTTATCCTGTCTGCGGTCTAATAGTCATCAAGGATTCTCTTGCTTCTTACGGTCGTGGGTTCGAACTTCGTGTATTACAGGAGATTTATCCCGCCTAGGCGCATGTCTTGACTTTCGTGGATTAGACTCTCTAGCGAGGTGGGGGTCTACTCGGGATTTTATTAGCTGACTGCACCAGCTTATGCAAGCAGTTCCCTGAGTCTTAGGCTTGAAGGAGGATTTCCTCACACCTCGCGTCCTAGGCCAACATGGGACCGCTTGTAGTGGGTGGGGTCCCCTAAGTTTCCTCGTTAAAAAAAAAAACGTATTTTTAACAATTTATCTTCTATAATTTTTCTTGAAATTAATTTTAAATAATTAAACCAAAATATTTATCTATATTGACACAAATCAATTGGCTTGTAAATTTACTCATATCATTTGAAACTCAAAACATTACTATCTTATTTTGTTGACTTCTCTCTTTAAGCCATGAAGCATAGATTCACGCATGCAATAGATATCGTGGCTCTCTTTTAGTAATGCAATGCATTCCATGGGTGTAAGTACAAACATATATGCATGAGTTTATTGTTATCAGTTAAAAACTAAATTCAATTTTTAGAATTTTTCGTTGTGATTCTTATGAGTATAAATATTAGGACTACTATAATTTGAGCTTTTTTTTTTTCCTTATCTTGGTGATTTTGTCTAGAATTTAAATCACTTTGTAGCTTGTAGTTTCTCTCATTCCTTTACTTCTCATAAATGTGAGAATGATTGTTGTTGGATTTAATAGAAACCAGTCCTTAGGATTTTTAGATTTAAATTCATTATTTGATTAGTTATTTAAATTTTTTTTGTTAATAAAATTTTGTAGGAGCAAAAAGATCATCTACAAAATCAAGTGGCACTTCTATCTTCACTAGCGAATCAAATGACAAAAAATCAATGAATTGAAGTGCCTCCAAAGTGGGAAGAAATTATGGATGTCAATTATAGATGTAGACATGATGTCACAAACAGAGGAAACAGAAATGAAGGAAGCTCAGACGATACAGCTGAAGAATGATATCATTTATTTGGATTTTGTCACTACAACATTTTGACTACATCATGTGATGTGCTTTGGATATACCCAATCTTGTGAAATTTTTTAGGTGTCTTATATACTATAGCATTGTGACAATATCATGTGAAATTTTTTGAATACACCCTATCTTGTGAAATTTTGTGGATGTCATACTACAACATTATGGCAATATCATGTGTTGTCTATGGATCTTATTACTACATAGTTTTACAAAAAAAGATTATGGAATAATATAGTGTATTATTTAAATCTACAGGTTTATAACAATGGTGACAAAATTTTGTCACCATTGCTCTAGATTCATCACATAACAACCAATTTGGTAACAAAATTTTTATCTCTAAATTCCCCAAATTCATGATTATAAGTTGATGATGAATTCTTTGCCACCATTTGTAGTTCCACATGTATGTTTTTGAGAGCGTTAATGTGTCACGTAAGAATTGATCAGAAAAGGCTCACACTTCATATTTGAGGTGACAAAATTTTCATCATTAATATAAGTATCTTCCAAGCTTTGTTAGTGATAGAGTTTCCATCATCACTAATTACTGTTGACCTTCGTAACGCTAACTACACAAGAATGATAGGATTTCCGTCACTAAGAATAATAAGGAACAGATTACCACCAATTGCTAACGGAAAATGTCGTCGTCTAATGGACAGTTTGTTGTAGTGAATAAATCTCCTTTCGTAGTTCTTCTCCAAAAACCACATTCATATAGTCATTTAAGAACATTTGATTCCTTGCATTATGCCACTGACACAAAAATCCAACCAATAAGTTTGCTCTCAAGGAAATCAAATGCATTTTCTTAGGCTATCCCTATAGTACAAAAGCTTAGAAGGTTTTTGACTTTACTACTACAAGAATTTTTATTAGTAGGGATGTCATTCTTAGTGAAACTACCTTTCCTTCATGTTAGAGTATAGTCTTATTAAGTATATGGGTTACTGGGTTATTGGATATCTATTTAGGCTCTTTAATCCTCTATATATATGTAACTCTCTCCATCTAATAAGAGTTTACGCTTTTTATCTCTCAATAACAACATGGTATCAAAGCACTAGCCTAAACCCTAACTTCCCACCTCCACCTTCAACCGTCGGTCAGCCTCCCTCGTCGGAATCCACTGCCGCCGTCGGAATCGCCGCCGGCTAGCCTTCTTGTGATGCCGTCGGCCACTAGTGGCCTCCCCAGGACATCTCGCCGCCGTCTCTCTCTCCCCAGTAGCCACCAGCTGACTCTATAGCCACCGTCGGCAGGTCCTGTAGTCGCTGCCGGGGTTTCCGGTGACCCCTGTCTCACTGGAGGGTCGTTCAACCCATGTTTGCCACTATCCAGCATCCAGGTTATGTCGTAGACCTTCTATAGTTTTGTTTTCTTGTCTGTGAGGGTGTCTATACGTGAAATCCACACGATTTTGTACCTCTGGACTGTGTGTTGGTGTTTCTGGTGGCTTTTTTTGCTGTGTTTTAGCCTTATATACGTAAAATCAGATTGTTATCTCCCTTATCTTGCAAAATCAGACTTTATATATCTCTGTTTTTATCATGGTTGCACGTGAATCATTGGTCAAACACCTTGGTGGCACTTTAGAAAAGTTAAATGGCAAAAACTATCTACTGTGGACACAGAGTTTTGAGACCTTCATCGTTGCACATAGGAAAATTAGCTATCTTACCAAACCTCCACCGGATAGCAAGGATGTGACCTATGATGACTGATTTACAGATGATGGTGCCATTGTTTCATGGATAGTTAACAGTATGGAACCTACTGTGGCTAGAGGGGTTATGATGTTATGACCTGCCAAGAAGATCTCAGATACTCTGCGTCTCACTTATGGTCATGACAAAAATTTATCCAGAGTTTTCGAGGTACATGAGCAGCTGCTCACTCTTCGCCAAGGGGATCATTCTGTTCCAGAACACTTTACATTATTGCGTTCTTTACTAGACGAGCTTAAGGTGTATCAGTCCTCAACGATTAACATTACACAGATGAGACAGTATTGAGAGGAACTTGTAGTGGTGATTGATCTCTTCAGTCTGTCTCCTGAGCTCAGTTCTCAGATCAGGGAACAGATCTTAGGGGCTGACAGTGTGTCAGATCTGCAGACTACCTTTGCTTGGATTTTACGCATCTCCACAGTCACTCCTTCACTCGTCTTAGATCAGTCTGCTATGGCCGCTACACGTGGGTGAGGGTGTGGTGGTTCTCAAGGTCGTGGTTGTACGATTCTGGAGGATGCCATCATTGCAACCATTGTGATAGGACAGGTCATCGTATTGAGCGATGTTGAGACTTACATAGTTAGCTATTTTCTTCTTTGTCTGCACATGTTACTGTAGAGTCTATACCAGCCACTTCCACCAGTGTGGAGCAGACAATCACCATCTCACAGGCTGATTATGACAAATTCCTACAGCTACAGGCCACTGACTCTACCTCCACTACCTCTTATTTCACTTCCACAGGTATTAATGCTCTCCTGACCTCTAGGAATTCCTTCTGGATAATTGATTTTGGTACTTCTTCCCACATGTCAGGTACAAAAACTCTTTTTACTCATCTATCACAATTGTCTGATATTAGATATGTGGCCATTGTTGATGGTCGGTCTTATCCAATTTTTAGAGAAGGAGTTGTGCAGGTCTCTTCCCAACTTTCTCTTGATAAAGTCTTATATGTGCCTAATTTTCCTATGAATCTTCTTTCCATTAGTGCCATTACCAAACAATTGCTTTGTTGTGTGACCTTTTTCCCTTTACACTGAATTTTTCAGGATTTACGGATGGAGAAGAGGATTGGTTTAGGCTGTGAGCGTGGAAATGGTGTGTACCTGCTGGTTAGTGACGAGATACCTCAAGGATTAGTGTCTGTGGCGTCCACTTCAGAACCGTCGTCACTATGGCACTACCAGTTGGGTCACCCTTCTCACAGAAAACTACAACAATCTTTGCCATGGGTAACTATTTCAATGTTTGAGTGCGAGTCGTGTCAATTGTGAAAGCATCATCGTACTTCCTTTAGACAGTTGCATCTTGTGTCTAGTTTTATCTTGTTTGAGTTAGTACAATGTGACATCTGGGGTCCCTCTAGAGTCTCGCCTGTGTTAGGTCACTAATATTATATTGTTTTTTTTGATGATTTTTTAAGGTATCTTGAGTATATCTGTTAAAAGATCGTGGTCATATTTTTGATGCACTCAAAGCTTTTATTTCAGAAATAAAAAATCAGTTTGGCACTACTCCCAAGTGTTTGCGTACTGATGATGCATTGGAGTTTGTTCAAAACAAAGTTGAATCTTATTGTGCATCTCTTGGAATTATACACCAAACTATATGTCCTCACACTTCCCAATAGAATGGGGTGGCAGAGCGTAAGTACAAACACATTTTTGATGTCACATGTACCATCATGCTACACATGAAGGTTCCCAAACACTTATGGTCTGATGCGATTCTTACTATAACCTACCTCATCAACAGAATGCCTTCCACTCCTCTCGGGAGAGAGAATTCCCCTTCGACATCTTCAAAAAGATGCCACTTTTTTCTCTTTGCCACCTTGGATTTTTAACTGTGTAGCATTCGTCCAAGATCTCTCACTTGGACTTGATAAGCTTTCTCCCAGGACTATCAAATGTGTGTTTGTAGGCTACTCTAAAACTCAACGTGGATATCAATGTTTTCATCCTCCTTTTGGTAGATATTTCGTGTTTACTGATGTCTCCTTTTTTGAGTCCATAGCATACTTTAGGGAGTCTGGTACTAAGGGGGTGTGTACTCCTTCATCGTCGGTAGTTGCGTCTGTTCTTCTACCCACTATTGTCCACTCAGCTCCAGTAGACTTTTCTTCCTTACAGGTATATCAGCGTCGTTAGCAACCACCACCTCCACCAACGGCAGAACCAACTTCTTTCTCAAATGTAGATCCATCTTCTAGTGACTTACATCTGCCCATTGCTCTAAGAAAAGGTAGTCGTTCCTCTACTGTTCATCTAATCTCCAATTTTGTTGCCTATAATTCTTTACATCCACAATTTTGTGCCTTTGTCTTGTCTCTTTCTTCTGAGTCTATTCCCAGGAATCACTAGGAAGTACTTTTACCTCCTCAATGAAAGGCAGCAATGGATGAAGAGGTAGCTGCCTTGGTAGCTCGTGGCACTTGGGAGTTAGTGATCGGACCTGTAGGAGCTCACATTGTCACCTGTTGCTGCGTTTATACTATTAAATACAAAGCAGATGGCATAGTTGATCGATACAAAGCTAGATTTGTAGCTCTAGGATTCACTCAAACTTATGGCATTGATTATGATCATACTTTCTCTCCAGTGGTTCGCCTTAATTCTATCAGGATTATTCTATCTATGGCTATAAAAAATGCCTTCTTGTATGGTAATCTTACAGAGACTGTCTTTATGGAGCAACCTCCAGGGTATGTTGCTTTGGAGGAGAACAGAGTTTGTAAACTCAAGAAGGCAATCTATGGCCTGAAATAGAGTCCTAGAGCATGGTTTGAGAAATTCAGCCATGTAGTGTTGAATGGAGGGTTCAACAAATGTACTGTAAATCATTCAATTTTCTACTGGAGATTTGATTAGGGATGTGTGCTACTTGTGGTCTATGTAGACGATATTCTAGTAACTGGTAGTGATCAAGGAGGCATTAAATAAGTGAAAGAATACATTACATCTCATTTTTTCATCAAGGATTTGGACAAACTAAGGTATTTTTTCGGTATCGAGTTTACCTATGTCAGTGGAAAAATGATGTTGTCCCAAAGAAAGTATGTACTTGACCTTCTTCAGGAGACCAAACTCTTGGAATGCAAACCAAAGAGCACTCCCATTAAGCAGTCACCACCCTTTGGGATACCAGTTTTGAGCTGTTGGATGACCCAAGACAGTGTAGGAGGCTGATTGGCAAGCTCATTTATTTGACAGTGACTAGGCCAGATATCTCATACGTTGTCAGTTTACTGAGTTAGCTCATGCATGAGCCAAGGAAGGTGCATTAGAGTAGAACTTTGCGAGTTCTTTTCTATGTGAAAAGTTCTGCAGGAAAAGGTTTGATTTATCAGAGGAATGGTCATATAAATGTTGTGGCATACTCATATTCAGGATATGCAGGAGATTGAGGGGATAGGAAGTCTACCTCTGGCTTCTGTATCTATGTAGGAGGGAACCTTGTCACATGGAGGAGTAAAAAACAGAAAGTGGTGTCACGTTCCAGTGCTGAGGCACTGTACATGTCCATGGCACAAACCACATGTGAGATGGTGTGGATCAGAACTCTTCTTTCTGATCTTGGCTTATCACTAGAGGTGCCAATGCCAATGTTCTGTGACAATCAGGCGGCCATTTTCATTGCCAACAATCTTACATTCCATGAGCGCACCAAGCATATCGAGATCGACTGTCACTATGTACGAGATATGGTGTTGAAAGGGGTCATTTCTACTCCACATACTTATTCGTCTGAGTGGTTAGCTGATGTCTTCACAAAGGGTCTGAGTATTGGAATATTTAAATCTCTATGTACCAAGTTGAGGCACTGTACAGGTCCATGGCACAAACCACATGTGAGATGGTGTGGATCAGAACTCTTCTTTCTGATCTTGGCTTATCACCTGAGGTGCCAATGCCAATGTTCTGTGACAATCAGGCGGTCATTTTCATTGCCAACAATCTTACATTCCATGAGCGCACCAAGCATATCGAGATCGACTGTCACTATGTACGAGATATGGTGTTGAAAGGGGTCATTTCTACTCCACATACTTATTCGTCTGAGTGGTTAGCTGATGTCTTCACAAAGGGTCTGAGTATTGGAATATTTAAATCTCTATGTACCAAGTTGAGGCACTGTACAGGTCCATGGCACAAACCACATGTGAGATGGTGTGGATCAGAACTCTTCTTTCTGATCTTGGCTTATCACCTGAGGTGCCAATGCCAATGTTCTGTGACAATCAGGCGGTCATTTTCATTGCCAACAATCTTACATTCCATGAGCGCACCAAGCATATCGAGATCGACTGTCACTATGTACGAGATATGGTGTTGAAAGGGGTCATTT
>JAMKQA010122764.1:0-15016 GCA_024699735.1 Posidonia australis | reverse complement strand
CCCCCCCCCCCCCCCCCCCCCCCCCAGAGGAAATCTAGAGGAGAAGGAGAGGTAACTGTGCCAAAGGACAAAGTAAGACAGAAGGATCAGGAAATAAAATACATGCAAAAAAAGGGATTAGGGATATTCCATTTTCTTTAGCTCCACGACTAAGAAATTTAAACTCAATGGTATTTTGTATTTAAAAATAGTGATGGATGGTATATATGATATTTTGTGAATCTAGATTGTAATATTTGAGATAGTGGACGGTATAGTCTGAATTTCAATAACTAGGAAAAAAGGGTCAAGAACCAACATGAAAGCAAGAAGAACAACATAGCAAAACAGCAGAACTGTATCCTAGTAGCCATAAAGACCATCAAAGGTTTGCATCATGACGTCAATTATTACGGGAAGAAGATTACCATGCCTTTTTCTGTCCATAATAATTGGTTTCAGTTTTAACTTTTAAGACTGCAAATATTGGATTCACAACACACTATTGTAAAAGAATCCATGGATATCTACTTGATGAAATATTTTTTTCCACACCTAAACCAAAAATGTACCCTTGTGAAGATAATAGCACCAAAAACTCTATCTCAATCAATATTCTACTTTCCAAATGGTTGAATTGTGACATGTGGTTATTGAGTGTAAGTACAATAAACCCAAACAATTATTTTGGAAGAAGTCAATAGCTAACTTAATATTATTCTTTTTACAATTGTTCTCCACGAAACTACAAGAAACCCTTAAAACACTGAAAAAGCAGATTTTAGTACAAAGTCAGCCATTTTCCAACCAAATCCCAGGGAACAAGATAAGGATGAAGCACAAAAACAGTGCCTCTTTGGCTTGAAATATTTGCACTCCAATGCTTCATCCTTGAAGCATGCAAGGAAAAGGCTTCATTCAGTCAACATCTAAAGATGATCTATGAAGATTTGATTTTTATACTGAATGAGAGAAAATCGACCAAAATCAGAAAGAAAAGTAGACACTTAAAAAAAATCCATGCTAAAAATAATTGGAAACCAAAACCTTGAGCAAGTATCGGAGCTAATTATATTGTTAGAAGGAAGAACAGAAGGCCTAAAAGGGTGCAAAACTCAACCAAAGTGCCATGTTCAGAGGCTAATGTCCAACATCTAGAAATAAAAGGTGGTGTAGGCATTGTACCTTTTCCCTCAACATCTGTCTCTCTTCTTTGGTCCAGTCAGCGGTTATGTCAAGAACATTTTGTAGTGAAACATCGTCATATAGTACACCTACCTGCAAACGTGTTCAAACTGCATAATTAAGAATTACAATCATATATTGTAAGATTAAATTTGTGATCTTCTGATACACAAGTGAGACTATAAAGGGCACCTTCTGACTGTGTTAGCAAAGCATAAACAAAATTTTGAAATGATACCCAAAATGCAGGCAAAGCACATAATCTTCTCCATGGTCCCCCATCTGCACCTCTCATCTCCAAGTACCTTTTTAGCCTGACCTGTAAGAAAATTGCATGGCATGAGAGATCAAGTACATCTCTTAGTAGTATGTGGAAAGTGGAAACTTTAACCATGTAAGTTCTGCAAAGTAGCACCTCCGGAAATATTGTAGTCAGATGATTCTCCCAATCATTCAATGTTGGCAGCTCCCCTGGAATAGGTGGAAGTTTTCCAACCATGAAATCCTGCAAGCATGTTTCACAAAACACATTATATTTCATAATACACAAAATTAGAAATGATTTTTAGAGGTCGATGTGAGATTGTAATTTTGTGATATAATTGGATCCTAAGAGGATCCACACAGCTGGCTTCATGTTGACAGGATAACTCTTAATTATTATTGTCACGACTGTGGACACAGAGCTGGGACTTTTCGGGAACATTAGCAGCATCAACTGAACATATTTAACATGAAAAGGTCTATAGACATTGAAAAATGAGTTCAACAAAGAAGTTAGATGATAACCCGAAAGGACATTCCAGAACAGTCAATGTACTTCTTGTTCCGATAGACAAAATACATTGGAACATCTAGAGCATAGTCAACGTATTGTTCGAACCTGCAAAATATTGAAAGACAAAATGGTTACAAATTTATAGAAAAGAACCTGACAATTAGCCAATTTATCAGCATATAAAATATTGTGATTCTACAGCAAGACGGATAAATCAAAACTACTGGAAATGATGATAATTAAGATCAATTTTCATGTAGAAATTGAGCAACTAATCTATGTTGTACCAGTTGAATGGGCACTCTTTTACAAAATCTTGCATGGGCAACTAGGCATAAGTGACAAGGTCATGCCTCACATATTTAATATCATGGAACAGAACTACATCACTAGAATAGGTCATATAAACATGTGTTTAAACTGCACTGCATCACACACAACATGAACCATAATTACGAATCTATCAATTAGATAGTCCTCTGATATTTAGTTCTTTCTGAAGAAACTAAGCATAGCACTGACAAAGTCATGGCTTAAGGAATTCAATAGAAGACACAAGTCCTCTATGGCATTAACATAGGTCAGATCAACATGTATTGAAACTACACTGCATCACACACCAGATGACACATAATTACTAATCTGTCTATCAGATAGTCTTCCAATATTTAGTACTTTCTGAAGCAACATAGCATAGCACTGACAAAGTCATGGCTTAAGGATATCAAGATTAGACACTAGTCTCCTATAGCACTAGATTAGATCAGGACATGTCCAAGTCTATACTAGATGCACGGAACATTCAAATGCCAGAAAGAAATATATAAAGAAAAGGAAAATTACTCTCAGGCCCTATATAGAACCAAAAATGCTCACCCAAAGGAATCATCAAAAACAAAAGGAAGCATGCCGCTGCGATCTTGATCAGTGTCAGTCCATATATGACTAAAGAAGTTTAAAGTCAATAAGTTAGTGAAATCAGTGAATAGCTAGAATAAAAAGGAGCCAATCATGTGTACGCACCTTCTCATGCTAAGATAACCATTAGGTTTCCCCTCGGTAAAAGGAGAATTTGCAAATATCGCTGTTGCGATCTGTTTCAGATGCTTTTATTGAAAATATTACAAAAGAAAGGAGCTTTCAAAGCAGAAATAATGTAAATGCCCTTACCGGCTGCAAAGCAAGGCCAGCACGGAACTTTCTTATCATATCTACCTCAGAACTGAAGTCAAGATTCACCTACAAAAGGCCAATAACAAAATATTCATACATTTGATTAACCAAATGTAATAAGAGACATAGAAATAGCAGTACCACAAATATTATTCACCTGAACTGTGCAGGTGCGAAACATCATATCAAGCCCAAGGTTACCAACTTTGGGCATGTAATTCCTCATAATTTCGTATCTTCCCTGTGCAAATAATAATCTTTTGCTAAGCTATTGAACATAAAATAGCTATTGTGGAGAAAAGTGATCTAAATTGTATTAAATAATCAAATAGTACAAAACATATATATAGACTATGTAGGTATACGGATCCACAAGATCCAACAACCCATTTAACTACTAACTAATAAAATAATTATCTCTAACACTCTCCCTCAAGCTAAAACATATATATCTATCATATTTGGTTTGTTACAAAATAATGAAAAATGTTGAGACCTTAAGGTTGCTCTTCACTCCTTGTAAATGGTGTATGAATTTTTCCATACATCACAGCTTGACAAACAAAGAGATAATCAACTTCCACATACTTTGTGCGCTCATGAAACATTAGGTTATTTGCTATTTTGATGGCTGCTTGATTATCATAGAACATAGTTATGGTTCAATGCATGGAACATCAAGATCATCAAGAACAATTTTCAACCACATCAATTCCTCAATAGTATGTCCCATAGTCTTGTATTTAGTCTAAACACTAGATCGTAATACCATGTTTTGTTTCTTACTCCTTCAATACATAAGATTTCCCACAACAAAAGTACAATAACCAGTAGTGTAATGTCGATTTTACCTAGAACCAGTATAGCCAACATCAGAATAGACCCTGTGGGCCTCTCCTGATCGCTAGTGAGGCCCTGTGGGCCTTTCCTCCCTCTCCTCGTTCTTCCTCCTCCTCCTCCCTGAGTTCCCATCACTCAGGGGAGGATCCTCAGACCTCCCGTGCCTGAGAGTGCCACCGTTGTTGCTGCAATCACTGTCTCGCCGGAGCCCGTGACGAGGGAGCACCCCAGGCTGTTCCATCATCTCCAGCGACTCCCCAGAGCATCGCCAAGACACTGCGGACCTCCCTATGCTGCCGTGCCATCTTCCCAGCCACCGGAGCGACGTCCCCATCTCTGTCGCCGACCAGAGAAGTGGGTGGAGCCACCCTAACATCCCCGATCTCCTCCGACCCCCCCCAGAGTATCCACCGTGCCGTCGGGAAGCTCCTCTACTTGCTGCCATGTCGCCAGAGCTTCGTCGCCCTCCTCGTCGTCTTCTCTCAGGCCTCCCCAGTCTTGCCCACTGCGGTGGAAAGCTCCGCCGCGCTGCTCTCGAGCTTCCCCGACCATTGCCCGCCTTCCTCTGCCACTGTGCTATCGTCGAAGGT
This sequence comes from Posidonia australis, assembly GCA_024699735.1. NCBI lineage: Eukaryota > Viridiplantae > Streptophyta > Magnoliopsida > Alismatales > Posidoniaceae > Posidonia > Posidonia australis. Next base: position 10,471 of record JAMKQA010122764.1, on the reverse strand, counting down.
CCGTCGGAGTCTTTGTCGGAAACTAAGCGCTGGTAAACTTTGAAGGATAGCCTTTTAGCTTAGGTCCAAGTAGTTTTAGGTTTTTACAGTTAGGTTCTTAAATCATTTCTTTTAAGTCCTTTTTTTTTAAATTTAAGCTTTTAAAGTTTTAAATAACTTTCGTTTCTTTATTTTTGTTTCTGTAAGAATTGCATGTAGCTCCATGCATATTTTAATTTTCTATCTTTATTGCATTCATGCATGTCTTATCACATATAAGTCTTTGAGATCATGTTTTCTCTACAATTAAGTCCTAAAGTTTTGCACTGAGTCTTCAGAGTTTTTAAAAATAAATTTTCTTTGTAAAATTTACATTCTGAACCCTGAGAAACTTCATAATCACACTGATCATTATAATAATTCAATTTTTATCACATGTAGGCCTTAAAATTTTGCATGTAAGTCCCTGGATTCGCAACATATAATCCTTGAACACAGGAAATTTGCATCTAGACCCTTAAACTAATTTTAAATTCATTATTTAGGGTTTTAATTGTTTTCTCACATATTTTTGATATTTTTCACTTGTTGCATTTCATATTGTACACTTAATCATAGATTTCATTTAAAAATCATGTTTGCATTGTAAATTGATCTTTGATTTCATATTTTAATCACATTTGCACCTATGTGTAAATTTTACACGTTAAACCCTGAATTTTTAGGAAATTACCAAGGTATACTTCTCACATATCTCAGTGCCATATTTTCTTGTTTCATGGTGCACCTAACATTCCAATTTCCTATAGCAAATTCGTCGCAAACTTTCTTTGTGACAGAATCAATCCCTATTTACCATGAACTACCTGAATGCTAAGAAAATATCAAAATTAACCAAGATATTTTATTATAAAACACTTCTTCAAATGTTGCTTTGTCTCTTCTACAAATACAGAATCACTACAGATCACAAGAATATCATCCACATATGCCAGCATAATCACATTGCTTGAATCCTACTATTTAGTAAATACAGAGTGATCTACATAACTCATGGTAAAACCAACTAATGTCATTGCTTGGCTGAATTTTTAAAATCATACACAGAGACTTTGCTTGAGCTCATAAATAGCTTTCATTAGTTTACATATTTTTTGAGTCTCCTAAAACAATATATTCTAGATATTGCTCCATAACAATTTCATGTAAATCTTTAAACAGAAAAGTATTTTTGACATTTAGTTGAAAAGTTGATCAAGATTTTGCGACAACAATTGAAACAAGAATTTGAAGAGAACCGATGTGGACAATAGGAGAAAAAGTCTCAAAGAAGTCTACACTACACATTGGTGTAAATTTTTTGGCAACAAGATAAGTCATGAATTTGTCAATTGTCCCATCCAATTGGTATTTTACTGTAAGCACCCATCTACAAGCAATAACATCTGCACTTACAGGAGGATCTACTAATTCCCATGTCCCTCTACAAGTAAAAGGAGACATTTTTTCATCCATTGCACAACACGAGATAGGATTTGTACTAACCTCTTTGTAAGTCCTAGAAATAAGCAAAGAAGACAAAGAGACTGGCAAATGGAAGGGAGAACATTATCAAAACAAACATGGTTTGAGTTCAGATGATATGTACAAGAACTATACCTTTTCGGATAACAATACAAGAATATTCAAAACCTCCATCAAATTCTTTAGGTGGTAAAGCAAACAAGACCAATGGTCAACCACTACGTCTAGAGTAATGGGTGAAATAAGACAAACAAGAATCATTTGCAACAATGATGAGTGGATGAACAAAAGAAGTATCAAGTGAGAAAAACAAAGACCAGTTATTTGTTGTATGGGAAGGTGCACCATGAATTGGAGGCCATGTTGACAGTAGTACATGAAATTTATGCAACAATAGTTAAAAGATGGTGTGGTAGTAGTAGTAGAGGTAGATAATTCAAGTTTTTCAAATTTTTTACGTGTCAAGGTAATCACATATATAGGGTCCTCTATAGAATCTGATGTAGCATTATTTGCGATAATAGTTGATTTATCATGCTTATCCTAGCAACAATCAACAGTGTAACCCACACGACAACTAGACATTCATGTAAACCATTTACCATGTCTATCACGTCCATTGAAGCCACCACGTCTATGAAGTAGATGAAGACAATGCCATCAAAACCAACTCACAACAAACAGATCCCATATATGATAACAACCCCAACAAACGAATCAACGGATCCAATACATGCTTATCACATACAAACGAAAATCAATACAATGCTAGTTTTGTACAAACCCTTAGCCAACGGACAGAACAACGACGAGGAGCAACTTCAAAGCAAAACATCGAAGGAGGAAGACCAAGAGAAGAAAAAATCAGCGACTACAATGCACTTCGGTGGCTGTTGATGTCAATTTCCCTAGTGGCTGGCAATGACTTCAACAGTAGTAAGTGGCTACAAAAAATGTATTTTAAGATACAAAACCTATTGCTCTCGTACCATGCAGAGAAAAGTGATCTAAATTGCATTAAATGAAATCAAAGAGTACAAAGCATATATATATATACTAAGTAGGATACATGGATCCACAAGATCCATTAACCCAGCTAACTACTAACTAATAAAACAATTAGCTTTAACAACCATAATAAAAAATAATTTCTTCATGGAATAGTTTTACAAATTAAATGTATGAGAAATTTTCTAGAATAATAAAACTTGTCGGTTCTTGAAACAAATAATCTAGACTTAAATTGCCATGAATAATACCAATCATGCTTTAAGTTACAACGACTTGAAATGCAATATAAATTTCAGATTCCACAATCCTAATTTACAGGCGCAACATGATTTTAAGATGCATTGATGCCTGGGTCAGAAGCTCTGGGTCCAACCTATTCCCCTTTGCCATCCCCATATCAAGGACCCTCACTCCTATGCTAAACATATGGTGATTTTATCCCACCTATACAAAAGTTGTCATCTTTGCTCATATTTCTTCAACAAACAAACATATCTAAAAAATGGCAAAGTGGCGCAATCACCTGTCACAAAAATGAGAGAAAATATAGATCAACTTTTACCCAAGTGAAAGACAAAAGTTATGATGTAGTCTCTAGTGCTTTTAGTTGTATCCTACTGTTAGAGGAGTTATGTCATGTATTAGAGTTATGTTAGTTAGATGAGTTATTGGATATACAATTAGTCTGAGATATTTGATAAACCTTATATATATGTAACTACATGTCTAAAAGCAATAGATCATCTTTTTCTCTTCATTATCACAAGGTACCAGAGCTACAGGTTGAAAACCTAATTTCTACTCAACTTTAGCCACATACACCACCTTCCCTCCCTACCTCCAACATCGTTAGCCGCCTAGGAAAGCTCGTTGGAGACACCAACACACCCAGGACAGCCTGTCGACATAGACAAACCACCCTACATAGCCCGTTGGCATCGCCAAGGCTCCTATCACAACCCATCGGCGTCGTCAAGGCCCCTAGCTCCCTCCGTCGACGTTGTTAGGCCACTCTGTCGGCACTGCTAGGCCATTTAGGCACCTCTACTGGCGCCGTCAGGCCATTCAAGCCCCTCTGTCAGCGACTACAACCATTCCAAGGTTGTTTAGTGGTGTCACTAGCCCATCCAAGGCTATCCGACAACAACACTAGCCCCTTTAGGAGTCTCTTCCACAACTATTCAACCATCTAGAGACCTTGATCAATACATCCAGTTCACATCTCTTCTCCTCATCTATACAGTGATGTCGGCCATCACATTGTCATTCAGATTCATGCCATAGATGGCCAATAGATCCAAAAAGTCTCCGGTGTGTGAACCTGTCATGTCCACACGTGTTGGTGTAGCAATACGATTGCCTCTATTGGTGGTATTTGTGTTATATATCAGTTTTCTTTGTTGTATTTGTCTTATGACTTCACACAAATCATTAATGAAAAAATTCATTGGAACCTTCCAAAAACTTGATGGCAAGAACTATATTCTTTAGACATAGAGTTTTGATACTTTTATCGCAGCACAGCAAGTTAAACCATCTTACAAAGTCTCTTCTTGACAGTAAAGATGCTACATATGATGATTAATATGTTGATGATTCAGCTATAATGTCCTAGTTGGTAAACAATATGGAATCCTTTGTTGCACACAGTGTTATGATGTTACGACCGGCAAAAAAGAATTAAGATACATTGTGTGTCACCTACAATCACGAGAAAAACATATCTAGAATTTTTGAAGTGAATGAGCAGTCATTCATCTTACATCAAGGTGATCGTTCTGTTCAGGAGTACTTCACACTTCTGCGTACTTTGCTCGATAAACTTGAGACTTGACCAATGATATCACTTAAATGAAACAGTATAATGAAGAACTTGTTGTAGCCATCTACTTATTTAATTTGAATCTAGATCTCAACTCCCAGATCTAAAGACAGTTCTTAGGTACCAATAGTGTACTTGATTTACAGATCACTTTTGCCAATCCTACGAATCTTCATAGTGATGTCAGTTCCAATCTTAAATCAGTTAGTCATGGCAACTACACAAGGTCAACAACATGGTAACTCATAGACGCATAAAGACCAAAGGACATCCTTGATGCTCACATTATAGACGGATGGGACATCGAATAGACAAGTGTTGGGATGTGATTGACCAACCTCTGATAGTAAATGTTACTACAGAGTCACCACCTTTCACTTTTACCAGTAAAGAGTAGATTACTACAATTTCTCAGACTGATTATGAACAATTTCTATAGCTAAAGGTCACTGACTCCGTCGTCACTACTTCTCATGTTTCTTCTACAAGTACTAGTGTCCTCCTAACATCCAGGAATACCTCCTGGATCATAGACCCAGGTGTGTCTTCCCATATGTTAGGTATAAAAAAAAATTACACATTTATCCCAATTTTTTGATATCCATTTAGTAGCCATCGTTGATGGTCGTTCTTGTCCTATTACTGGAAAGAAGATTGTGCAGGATTCTTCCTAGCTTTAGCTATGAAAGGTCTTATATGTACCTGATTTCCCTGTTAACGTTATTTCTATTAGTGCTATTACAAAAGAATTGTTTTGTTATGTGACTTTTTTTTCATTCCACTACACTTTTCACTATTTACAGACGAAGAAGAGAATTGATTTGGACCATAAATGAGGTAATAACGTGTACCTACTGGTCTGTGATGATATACCACGAAGATTAGCATTTGTAGCATCCATCTTTGAGTTTTCTATTTTATAACACTACCAGTTAGGTCATCCATCACACCAGAAGTTGTAGCAGACTTTACCTTGATTTTTAGTCTTTGTTTTTTATTATGAGTCGTGTTAATTAGGCAAGCACCATAGTGCTTCTTTTAGGTGTTTGCATCTTGTGTCAAGTCAAAATTGTTTGAGTTAATCCATTGTAACATTTGAGGTCAAGCCAAAGTTCTATCTACATCTGGTCACTGTTATTACATTATTTTTATTGATGATTTCTCATGAGTGTCTTTACTATATTTGCTTAAAGATTGTAGTCATATTTTTATATACTTAAAACCTTTACTACAGAAATAAAGAATCATTTTGATGTTACTCCAAATTGTTTGTGTACAGATAAATGCTCTTGATTTTGTCCAATCCAGTTTAGTCTTATTGTGCATCCGTAGGAATTATGCACCAGAGCACTTGTCCTCACATTTTTCAACAAAATAGGATTGTTGAGCGTAAACAGAGGCATATCATATATGTCACAAGCACCATCATGTTACACATGAATATTTCAAAATACCTTTAGTCTAATATTGTCTTTACTACTACATATATCATAAATAGGATGTCCTCCACTCTATTAGGAGGTAAAGTCCTTATTCGACATCTTCAACCAGACACTTATCTTTTCCCTTTAACCTTTAGAGTTTATGGGTGGCTTGCCATTGTTCAGAATCTCTTACTTGGACTTGATAAATTGTTTCTCAAGTTAATCAAGTACATCTTTGTCGATTACTCTCAAACTTAAAGGGATTATCGATGTTTTCATCATCTCACCAAACGATATTTTATGTTTACCAATGTCATCTTCTTTGAGTCCAAAGCTTGGTTTAATGGTGCTACATCTAATATCGAGTGTCTTCCTTTTTCCATCCATTGTTAACCTACCTACCACAAGTGACCTTCAAGACACCACTTTAAATATAGAGGTGCCTCGTCATTTGCAAGTGTATCGCTGACGACAACAGACATAAGTTCCTCTAACGACAGAACCGTCCTCCTTCATTAATGCAAATCCATCTCCAAATCATTTTAATCAACCAATTGCACTCCGTAAGTAATTATCCGATTTCCAATTTTATTTCTTATAATTTCCTTCACTCTGTTTTCTATACCTTTGCCTTATCTATCTTCTCTGAGTCTATTCCCCAGAATTATCAAGAGACCTTGTAAAATCTTAGGTGGAAGGCAGCCATAGATGACAAAATAGTAGCATTATCAGTTCGTGACACTTGAGAGTTGGTAACTCGCCCTATCGGAGTCACCATAGTCTCCTAGGCTTTATATAGTGAAGTATAAGGTAGATGGTACAATTGATAAATATAAAGCTAGATTGGTTGCTCGAGGGTTCACTCAGATTTATGATGTAAACTACGTAGAGACTCTCACTTGTCACCCTTCTTGACTTCATCAGAGTATTATTATCTATTATTATAAATAATTCATAGGAGTTGTACCAACTATATGTGAAAATTGCTTTCTTGTTCAGTGATATGACAGATTCTATGCTTATAGAACAACCTTCAGGATATGTTATTCAGGGAAAGGATAGAATATGCAAGTTGAAGAAAACTATTTTAAAACAGAGTCTTGGAACTTAGTTCAACAAATTCATTCAGATAGTTATGACAGGAGACTTTCAGTGATGTGTTATTGATCATTCTGTCTTCTATAGGAAGACTACCAATAAGTGCATGTTGTTGGCAATTTAGGTTGATGACACATTAGTGATAAACAGTGATACAACAGGTACTAGAAAGATAGAGGAGCACCTTAGAACACACTTTGTCACTAAGGATATGAAAAACCATGGTATTTTCTCGACATTGAGTTTGCCTAATCAAAAGGAAAGATGGTGCTGTCACACAAAAAGTATGTTCTTGACCTTCTCTAGGAGACTAGACTTTTGGTGTATAAGTTAGATAACACACCCATTGAACAGGCACCATCCTTTTGGAACATCATTTCAAAGTTGATTTTGATCAGTACAGACGTTTGATCAGGAAACCCATCTATTTGATAGTGACACAACTAGACATCTCATATACAGTTAGTTTACTAAATCAATTCATGCATGAGCATAGAAAAATACATTGGAATGGAGTCTTACATATTCTTGCATATGTTATAGGTACATCAGCAAAGGACTTAGTTTATAAAAAGAGTGGTTATATGAAGATTAAGGCCTATTCTGATTAAAAAAATGTTAGAGATAGAGGAGATAAAAAATCTACATCTGGTTTCTATACATATATAGGAGAAAATCTTCTCACCAAATGTAACAAAAAGTAGAATATGATATCAAGGTCCAGTACAGAGGCAGAGTACAGATCCATGATACAAACAGTTTACAAGATGATGTGGATCAAATCATTCTTGTCAAAGCTTGATTTTACTGTTAAGATGCATATTCCTATGCATTATGATAATCAAACAGCTATATCTATTGTCAATAATTCCACCTTTCATCAGCGTACAAAGTCTATAAAGGTTGACTGTCATTATGTGTGAGACATAATGATGAGAGAAATTATTTCAATACCATATACTTCGTCATCCGAGTAGTTAGCTAACATTTTTAGAAAAGTATTAAGTGTAAGAGTTTTTGAGTTATTGTGTACCAAATTGAGCATGATGAGGGAGAGTGTTAGAGGAGTTATGTCATGATTAGAGTTATGTTAGTTAGATAGATTACTAGATATCTATTTAGTCTAGAATATTTGATAAACCTTATATATATGTATGTATGTATAACGACATGTCTAAGAGCAATAGATCTTCTTTTTCTCTTCATTATCACACCTACCAATGTCGTGAACATAGGATATGAGAAAACCATTACTTACTTCTGACATGCCCATATTAGCTCTCAAAAATGCTGTCTCAAAACCCAAATAACCATGGTCAAATAATTCTCCCATGCCACCAAAAATCACATTTGGCATTATTTCCTCCTTCCACTTAAAAAAGAATATTTAGCATGTGCAAAATATAGAAACAAATATGAGATGCTGAATACAAGTGGCAGCTGCAGAAATAGAAACTGATAGTAGAAAACTGTTGTCTGGTTAAATGCTGAATTTTTTTTTAGAACTATTCTAGTCATGTGCTGAAAGCAAATAGCATGTGCATAAATAGAAATTGCTTAGGCGGATTCACTTTCTTGTTACAGAATTCACTAAATACAGTTGAAACAATTTTAATTTTTATCAAGTTAATTGAAAGTAGTTAACTGCAGATATCAATGATGTGTTTCTTAAAAGCAGAAAGATATTTGAGTACAAATGCAGCAAAAAAAAGTGTTGCTGTTCTTATATAAGCCTTAATTCTTTGCAAAAGTGTCCATGAACTCTTTTATTGCAGATTTATTTCATCAGTCAATTTATGTATGTCACCTCTTCGTGAGCAAAAGTTGCTGATATTGGTGTTCTCAATGGACCAATATACTTCTTACATGATATTAGCATTTGCCACATTCACATTTCTCTCATAAATAATATGCTGCTATAACTGTGATTCTCATGAGTCCATGGTAGTACAATACTTTAAATTTTCATCTAGGAATTACACAAGTGGAAAAAGTAACTAAATAACCAAAAGATCATCCAGATAAATAATAAGTGTTTCACATGAATTTGTACGTGCAGAGAAGATCAAAGCTGATAAAGAAGCAAAAGAAAACATACCTTGGGCATTATAGGAATATCCTTTCGTTCCCATTTTGGCTGAAAACCACTTCCAAGAAAACCAATATTCATCTCCTCTGCCACAGCTTTCACCTATGTAAGTATTTGTAGACAAATTTAAACAAAGGAAAAAATTTGTAGTCGACTTTAAACATATATAGAGTCATTATCAGATGAGGCCTGGCCTCACTTTTGTATATGAAGCCCATAATCCTAACCGTTGATCTTAAATGAAATGTTTAAATCTTAACCGTTGAAAAAATTTTATTGGAAAATAATAAAGATATGTTATCAAGTTGGAATAATTTTCAAAAAACATTGTAAAGTGTTACACATTGATTTCGTTCGTACAAAACGAAAAAAAAGTAATTGTGCTGTTGGGGCCTTCTCCTCCTCAAACACAAATTCAAAAACTTGCTGAAGTTAAATGGAACCATCCTCCTCCTTGGCACCGCCTCTGGCGCCACTGTCGAAGCACCGATCCCATCAACCGTAACCTTCTTCTTAGCCACTTCCTTCACCGGAGCCATCTTCACCTCCCGAACCCATCCCTCCTGGCAGAGCAACAGCAACAGCACTTCCGATCGAAGGCCCTAGAGCCTAGTCACCGCCTCTCCTCGTTTGAGAGCTCGTGCGAGTCGAAACGAACCGACCAGAAAGGGAGCCTGGGGTTAGAAGTAGAGATCGCATTGCGGTGGCGAGAGACGACGGGGAAGACGGCAGTGGGCGGTGAGCGGCCGGAGAAGGTGCACGACTACTGGAAAAGTGGGTTGCTTGATTTCACTAAGCCGTTTGTTTTTCATTGACGAACTTCATATACTGTCCATCTATTTAACTATTTATATTTTTTTACAAAACTGAGATCTATTTAAAGCTCTTTATATATTACTTAGGATCCGTGGTAAAGCTCCTCATATATGTCATGATATCACCTCATAATAGGAAGGACGATGAAGCAATAGAGCAAGAAGCTGCATGCTGTTCTCAATTCTCTTCGAAGAACAGAAGATGCCGTATTTGCCTTACAAATTCATAGATAACGATAACTTTTTCCTTTTCTTCAGTGAACTTATCACCAAAAAAATGACTGAAAGAAGCCAACGGACGAATCAATAAGACACCACATTTGACTGTCTTTCTTTGATATGTCATTCTCGTATGTTATGTACTTTCCTCACGTTATTGTATTGGATTTTTAAGTCATTTTTCTATTTTCACAAATTTTTGTGTTGATGGATTCCAAGGTTCTAGTGATTTAAATCTACAATTTTCAATCAGAAAGAAATTTATTTCTTGAAAGTTTCTATGCTGTTATACTTGTATAGTTCTTATACTTTTTCTGTTGATTTTTATGAATACACTTCCAATACCTTGTACACACACCTAGCTTTGTAATTGACACGGTTCATTTCTTTCGAATACCGATCCTCGAAGATCGACCTGCAAGAACACTTGGACATCTTTTGAAAAAAAAACTTCATGATTGTTTAGGAATAATCTCAAAATGCACTATAA
>JAMKQA010122762.1:0-11669 GCA_024699735.1 Posidonia australis | reverse complement strand
CCCCCCCCCCCCCCCCCCCCAAGAAAGAAGAAAGGAGGAGGGAAAGTTAAGGACCTACCTCCAAGCAGATCTACCCCAAGTGGCCTCGGATCATCCTCTGAGTCGCTAAAGCTTCTCTCTCTAACTTCTCACTCTAGTTAAGGACTATTTCCGTTATGCTATATTATCTTATTCATCCTTTTTCTTCTATCTCTTCTCCTTGAAATAAGTTGTATGTTATTATTATCATTGTTGTCAACTAAAACCCACATACATAGATGAATTACGTTTCCGTCCTCTTCTCAAGGTGAGTATGCATGTTTATATATGTTGTAACGTATGAGGAAGGGTAACTGCATTGTATACTTGATATATAGATATTGTGTGCTATAAAAAGTACCAAAAAGTGTTAAATGATACTAAGCTTAGAGATCGATATCTTATGTTATAAAGTTTTGGTACCAAAATTGAAATCAATGTAATTTTCAAGGTACAAACAAAATAATCCGTTGATTTACAAGTGCCAAATGCAACTTGAGACATTAGAAATGCAAGTGTGAGAGTTCATTTGGTCATTTCAAGACCAATGACTTCAGTAATCACATTTCACATTTGTCTCCATGACCATCCGTGTCATGGTTGTCAAACATTACCGGTTAACGCAGTCAACGTCTTACGATCCGCACATAGCACAAGACGGATCAATATCGTGTTTAAGACCCTGCCGATGAACATCATGGAGGGAAAAGGCAAATACATGTACATATGTAATATGATCCAGCCTGGCATCGATACCTTAGTAAGCACTACTAAAGATTACTGATGAGACAAGTCATTCAACACTCAGCTTTAAGACAGCCCGAGTCCGGTGGGTGGGGCTTAATCTAGCAGCACAACCGTTGGGCATGGAGGGACCAGAGCGGAGGGAAAGATGCGGACGCAGATTTATATTCACACGGATCAGGCAACGAATTAATAAAGCAGCACGGACACGGCTTAATTTCGTCCCTCGGGCTACTAAAGCTTGCTGGCTGATAAACAAACATTGACCATTGTTTCTGTTCTTGGTTTTGATCGCGCGCGCGCGCGCACACACACACACGGCAAGTACTGGGTACCTTCCCTTACACATATAAAATGCAATGCAAGCAAAAACTCTATTATCATAATCAGTGTAGAATAGATTCGATCATATCTAAATTAACACGACAGCCATAAAGGAAGCAACCTATGGTCAATAATAGCGCATTAAAAATGTGCGTCCTGGCGGTGTCTGGGGAAACCAAGAAGAAATCTTGGTGTTTATATTATGGAACAGCTTAGCTAAAAAGGAGGAGGAAAAGTAGAATAGTGATATCATTCCCGCCATTGCCGCTGCAACGACCAACCACGGAGAGTCTCACAGGGGCAGTATTCAAATACAAAGTGCACTGACATGGGGAAACACCAACTGTTCCATCCTACCACGTATGACATATGAAATACCATCCCCCCTTCCGTCCACCATGTGAAGGTGGTGGGAGTTTGGGGAACGCAAATGACGACAAAGCCATCGTGCATTCGCACCCTTTCTGGTGGTGCCTTGGCGTAAATAAGAGGAGATCTAAGGGCAGATGGTGGAGGAAAAGAGAGCTGTCGCCGGGAGGAGCTGCAGGGCCGCACGTGTGGAACAGAAGCCAAGAATTGGAGATCACATGGGATGAGGGGCCTCCTTCCTGGAGGGTTCCTCCCTCCCGCTGTAGTACCATTTTGCAACGGACGGGTACTACTACACCAACAACAGCAGATGGGAGATGATGACATGGAAAGACGACAGTAAGACAGAAGTGTTTGACAGCTGTTCACGCGTAACCGCTGCTGCTGCTGCTGCTGCAGCTGCAGCATTATTATGGATCGGAACAAGTACGATTCCCCAAATCTCCGCTGCCTTCCTCATCTCATCTATTTCCTTTATTCTTTTTATTAGTAACTTTCCTGCACCGACTGCGAGGATAACCTCACCGCGTGGGATCCCATGCATGGTGGCGGTTTTACGTTTTAGAGACTAGTACCGGTGTGGGTTTGTGAATTAGTTGTTGCCTGTTGGGCAGTTAATGGCAGATAACGACAAAATGATCTCTTAAGGGAAGAAGGGGTATTTTCGGAACGATGCTGCTCATTTCCTTTTACAAATCACTTGTTATCTCTTAGGAGCGGGTAAAAAGATTTCAAAATTCCAACTGCAGATACGACATCCAAGGCAACCCTGGTCTCTCTTAGCACGAGATTTGAGTGATCGATCGTCTTCAATAAACGGAACAAGTGATGATATTTATCTGGTCAAAATTGGCGGTCGCAGTCTCCCCAGTCCCCACTCGCACTCCCATGACAGGGAGATGACTGAGGAGGAGAGAAGAAACCAACAAAAACAGCAAAACAGCTAGCGCGCAACGCTCCAAGGACAGAGAGGAAAACATAATAAAATTTTATTTATTATTTAAAAAAATAAGGAAAAGGAAGTGAGAAAAAAAACATGGGTTGATTAGGTGATGGCAGGTACGACGACGTACGACTAACATGAGGTGATTGAATCCAACCAGACGGTGGATCGGGACACTGAGAACAAACAAATCTTGTTTACGATCACCCCCACGCATCACCTCCTTCATCTTTGATATAAAATTATTTTTTGTATATAAAAATTATAAACTATGATCATAATTATGTGCAGTTTTTTTTTTTTTTACGTCGTGGACAATCTGAAGTTGGGGACTTGGGTCCTCCCTCCCCACCTTCCTTGCCCCTTTTCGGCTACAAACAATTTTCACATTCGATATTATATTATTATTTGACATTCTATTTCTTGAGGAGTTTGACTAATAATGATACTTTCAAATCCGCATTTTCCATTTTTTTGAAATTAATCTATAGTTTATTTCATAAAATATAGATTTTCCAAAATTTTAAATTTAATTAAGTTATTTAGTTAGGTTTTTTCTTTACCAAAAGAGCCAACCCATTTACTAAATGTAATTATAAAGTGCACTAATGTGGAAATTAACATTAGTTGGAATAAACATGAGTAATTTAAAAAAAGATCTCTTTGATATCTTTCAGCCCTTTCATATCTACATTCACTTTCAAATCCCTCCTAACATTAATTACATGAATTTCTGAATGTAAACATTTATACTCATAAATCTTTTTTTTAAACCATTATAATATATCTAATATTATTGTTGAACAACAAAATTTTTAAGAAGAGGAAAATTAAAAAAATCAACAGATTTAATGAAGAGAGTGAATTATTTTTGAAGTAATAACAACTTTAGGCCAATTTGTTTAGTTAGCTTGATTTTTTGAATAATTTGTATTGCAAGTGGTACATGGTTTTTTTAATGAAAAAACTATGTTTGAAAGATCCATTTGTTTTATTTGTTTTGGTCTATAATGGACCAATTTGTTGATCTTTCTCTTATATTGTGAAAAAAATTGACTCCATTGAATTTATTTTCTTAAATTCCAAAATACACCTTGATGTGTTACATGTGATAGTTGAAAAAAAATCAAATCTATTTGGTTTATAAACTCCTATTTTAAATAAATAAAATATTATTAAACCACCTAACAAATTTAACCTCTAATTTATAAGGAACTTTTGAGGTGAATATAAATGAATTGTTACAGGCATCAAATGTGAGAGGTTTTTTAAACGTAAGAAAACTTTCTTGTGTTATATTGGAATGGACAAAATAGAACTGTACACGACTGTGCAGTTAGTAAACAGTGTACGAAAGATTAATTATCGTAGTTATAATGTGTACAGGAAAAAAATTACTCCAATCATAATCATAATCTGAAGATTAATAATTCATGCACGACCAACAACCATATTGACTGGGTATCGTTGGACTGTATTAGAATTATCCAAAAAACATTAATCAGATGGTGAGAGCGTTCTTTGTTGTGCAGGGATCAGAAAGGTAACAGGCAAGTGGCCGTTGAATTGGTAGAAGGCAGTTAGAAGTCATGTCAGATTTTACAGGCTGGACTGACATAGCTTGACAGTAATTATGAATTATGCTTCTTCTTCTCCGGTTCCCCAACGTCATTTATCATCTGTCATTTCTGAGTCCTGATTTGTCCCTCCATCAGTGCCAGCTCAGTCACACCCATACACATTCCCAGTCACGCAGTTATCAAGGCTCACCAGTATCTACGGTTATCATCATCATGAAAACATCAGTTATCAACGCTGACCACACTACCCATATTTCCAGCAACCCCAATTTCTTCATAATTTATTATTATTCACCCAGCCTGTTCGTAAGAAACAATCTGATCAATTAATGAATTAAATAAATAACCTATCGTGTTCTCTTTTGACTCGAAGATGCGGTGTCGCCGCTGCATCCTGCATTCCGTAGTATATAATAATAATAAAAAAATTACATACACCGCTGATAATGTATACGGTATGGTATGGTTGTTTTTTCCGAAAATAAGTTCATTTATATTATTAACTAAGGAAATATAAGGTTCAGTGGACACTATCAGCTTAATAGGATTATACGGTATGGTATGGTATCCAATTCATATCCAGTCTATATCTTAATAGTTAATAGTCCATTTTTAGGTTCCTGAGTGTAGCTCCCGGGCCCATTCCAGCTAAGTAACCACCATAGATATTAAATATTCCATTTTTTCATTAATAACACCACTCTCTCTCCCTGCCTCCTCATCATATAATAAGAAAGAATAATAATACAATTAATATGAATATTATTATTACTAGATATAAATAATTATTGCTGTTTCAGAAACTCCCGTGTTTATGAGAAGGCATCGAGGCGAGTAGCAGGCAAGGGAAACGAAAGGGAAAGAAGGAAAGTTTCAAGCGAGTCACTGAACGGTTTGGATTTGAAATCCACGCCAAGACAAAACGTTTTGAATAAAATAATGATAAAGCGGGAAATATATTGACACGTGGCGGGCATGACAGCTGTATGCAAACAACCGCGTGTCTGGAAGAGGCGGTGCCCCTCCCCCAACCCCAAACGCCCAAATGTACAACCGGTCACACAAACCGGGTCCCACCGGTTACACATTACACTACGTCTAAAAGTTTACAAACCGTGATGCTCTCTCTCCTTGTGCGTGCGGTGCGGTGTGGCGTGTGAGTATATATAACTCCCTACTCCAAATCAGTTCACCACTTCCATTCCCTCATATCTTGACCAGCAAACTCCCACCACCCTCCCCCCTCCCCCTCCTCTTCCCTCCAAACGGGAAAAAAAGGAAGAACCAAATCAGTAGACAAAATCTACATCTATATCTATCGTTTTTTAGTGTCAGATCATTTTTGTTCACAACAGCAAGCAAAGGAAAGCAATGGCTTCTTCTTCTGCTGCGAAGAGGGAGTGCGATGTGGATCGGATCAAAGGCCCCTGGACGCCCGAGGAAGACGCCGCCCTGCAGAGGCTAGTCGAGAAACACGGTCCCCGGAACTGGTCCTTAATAAGCAAATCCATCGCTGGCAGGTCCGGGAAGTCCTGCCGCCTCCGCTGGTGCAACCAGCTCTCCCCCCAGGTCGAGCACCGCCCCTTCACCCCCGATGAGGACGACACCATCGTCCGGGCCCACGCCAAGTTCGGCAACAAGTGGGCCACCATCGCCCGCCTCCTCTCCGGCCGGACCGACAACGCTGTCAAGAACCACTGGAACTCCACCCTCAAACGCAAGTACTCCGCCCGCAGCAACACCGACGACGACGGGAATAACCATAACGGCGCCGACAACGTCGTCGGCCACCACCAGCCTCTGAAGAGATCTGTCAGCGCAGGTGCCGATCCGGTCGGGTTGTGTCTGAGCCCTGGCAGCCCCTCCGGTTCCGACGTCAGCGACTCCACCAACCTCATCGTGACCTCGTCCAACATCTACCGTCCGGTTGCAAGAACGGGAGGGATTTTGCCGCCGTCGATGGAGATCTCCTCATCAATAAACAACAGCAACTGCAACGGAAACAATAACGATGATGATCCGGCCACTTCTCTCACCCTTTCTCTCCCTGGATCTGACACCTCCGAGGTCTCCAACCACCCGAACGCCACCACCACTTCCTCCCCCTCGACTCCGCAGCAGATGATGCCGTCTCCTTCGCCTCCCGCAGCAGCCATGTCGCCGCTACCGGCGATGCCACCGTTACCGGTGTCCGCTACTCTTCCGTTGCCGCAGCAACAGTTTCCATACAATGCGGAGTTTCTGTCGATGATGCAGGAGATCATAAGGAAGGAAGTGAGAAGCTACATGATGGGCCTCGATCAGAGTGGGGGTGGCGTGATGTGCTTCCCGCCGCACAATCTCCACTACCCCCAGCCACCTGAGAGTGTCCGGAATGCCGGTGTGAAGCGGATCGGCATAGGCAAAATCGATTGACTTTGTTTTCTTTTAGCTTGTTAATTGGTGGAAATGAAACATCTCGTTAGGGGGAAGACGAAGACGATGGAACAGTCGTCAAGGAGGCGACTTTCGTTAGCTCTGCTAGGTTTTTTTTATCATTCTTTGTTTAATCTTTTTTTTCCCTCTTGCTTTGTTCGGTTCTCTTATACAAATAATATGGAGGATGTGAATCTGTACAGAAGAAAGGAGAGATCATGTCAAAATATCAGTCGTTTAAAGTGGTGGTGGTAGTTGTAGAGTAAGGGGTGCATCAATGGGGAAAAAAATCCTTTTGGTTTTTTGCCACTTTAATTTGCGATCGATGTTGTGAATGCCAAACGTTTTCTTGTTTCTGGAGAAACAAAATTTTCCTTTTCCCTCCGTTTTTAGGTCTTCCATTCTAAAATTTTAATTTTAATTAACTGGAGGCAATGCCAGCTAGAAGGATGGATGGTTGCGTACAGTTTTTCTGTTGCATGCCATACCTTTGCTTGACTTGTGGGCAACTGATCGGGCCATACCATCGTTTTTTTTTTGCTTCATGAGAATTCTTATTGTATCTAAATTGATGAGTATTCAATAAATTAAGTAATAATATCTCTCTGTTGGACACAATTTTAACTGAATCAGTTGTCCGAAAAACGGTTCATTGTTGGAAAAATTTTAAACACACATGTGTAGTTATCTCCTGAAATCTATCTTGTCCTTGAGGAGCGAGGACACTACTCTCGCAATTACCATAGGAGAGAGGGGTTTCGAATTTTGTAACTTTTGGATTTGGTGACGTGGATTGGAGAGAAAAGAAGGGATTTGAGCTTATCCGTTGAAGCGTTGGTTGGCGCTGCCAGCCGTTTTTGTTTGTTAGGTTCTCTAGGAGTTGCCATCAATCGCCATCACAAGAGGCATATGCCCAACGCACACAAACCCATGATGTTTACCTCTGACTTGTTTACCTAATCTTCCTTGGTTGTGTTCGGTCGTTCTCTTCAGTGCCTGCTAGCTATAAACCAACCAATTTTTTTATGTGTCTTGAACTCCGCATGAGAAGTGTTAAAAAAAAAAACACAAATGCGACAAGAAACTTGAAGTAACTGCCACGAATATATATATATGTTTTCATTTGAGTTGTTGAAAACATCAACATTAGTTTCTATACGAATTTAGGACGAGAACAAATATTGGCGGGGTCGGTGTTGGCACGATGGTGGAATGGAGTTAGTGCTTATGGAGGTTTGTGGTAAACGTAAGACCCTGCTAGGCGTGTACAGAAATGATAGACGGCTTCTCAACCCTCTTGCAGTGTTGAGTCGATTTTTTTTTTTTTGCTAATGGGGAACCCATCAGGCTTAACCCTCTATTAGGATAACTCCGGCAGAGTCAACAGCACTAAAGGAAAATCCTCCCAATACTGAGTGAGTAGATGTCTCGGATTCTTATCCCTTTGTATAATGATCAACAATGAGAGTTTGAACTGAGTGAGAACTCCTTACTTTCAGCTCCGAATAAAGTGGCTCCCAGGGATCTGGTTGGTTCACCCTAATAAAAAGGAAAACCCTTTTTTACTAGACAAATCGGAGAAACCTACTAGAATGTATAATACTATAGTCAGTAGTGTGGGGATGAGATAGGCCACACTACGAACCGACACGTCCCAACTGGTTCTATGAATTACAAACCTTTCTCATGACTGATATAGTTGCTGTGCTTTTGGACAATGAAGGGTCACCCTATTTTTCCTACCTTTTTATTTTTTATTGTTGGTTCCTTTTTTTGTGGTCATATACATATACGTACGTGCATAGCACTGATTTCTACTAGAGATTACAATTTTGGTTTTGCTGCTTGTGCCTAAGTTGAATTCATTTACAATCCAACTCCTATTAGACCAACCCAAACCTGACATTCATTGAAAGTGTCAAAAACATCCAATAAAAATCAAATCGATTCTTACACGTGTTGTTGGCACATCAATATGTGTGATGATTGAATTAGAAACTTAAACAGTGTTTGTTTGCGGTTCCCACCCACTCCAAGCACTTTAGTGCTCACCAGGATCCAACTTCGCCAAAATAAATGCCTCCACTCCAGCATCCAAGTATGGCATAGATGCAGCTCCATCTACAGTAGACAAAGGAGAAAATTGGGTGTAGGTGGGAGGTAGATCTCACGGGGATTGGATGAATCCGCTCTTTCCCGTGGTTCGGCCAATTCAAGCGTCTACAACAATCGGATACAATACCGACTCTAGCTGTAGTCCAAACCCACTCCAACAAACTAACATTGCCTTACCAAGGATATAAATAGGTTAAAGACACATTTGTTCATTTTTAACATCTTTGTTTCGTATTTGTTTTTTATCTACTCGAATACAATTGTAATGCTAAGCATAGGTCCTTGTTTTTTTTTTTTTGTAATCGGTTAACTAATATTGATATTTCCTTAGCTACGTAACCACCATCAAGAGATGAATAGTATCAAAATATAGATTGTATCCAAAAATACAAGCCTTACGGAACCATATGTTCCTGCCAATAATTATATAAATCCGTTAACATGAAGATATATCGGTTAACATTACATAAATCCATGTTTAAAAATTCAAAGACTAAACTTCAAATTATCAAGACTATAACTATTCAAATCCACAAGTAATCTCTTATTCAATACATGCTACAACTCATCAAATAGTCATCCAAAATATTAATGTGGCTTGACTTGAACTTAACAATTATTCATCACAATATCATACCCACAAAACATAATATACTGATACTAATAGAGTCCAAATAATAAAATAAAGATTCATGTTAAAGAAGGGAAAAATAAAGAGTATTGCCAACTATTTTTTTCAAAATCATCCTTATAATTTTATAAAATACTAGGAATATATCCATGTTGGATACGTGTTTCATTTGCTCACTCTAAATCTGGTAAATGGATTAATTGTATTAAATAAGTTAATCTATTTATGACCCTTACAAATTTAAGGTTAATCCAAATTCATAATTTCTATGTGTGTCCCTGTTGGTTCAAGTTTCCAATTCTATTAGTCGCAAAATGGAAGAAATTGAGAAGAGTTTATAAATAAAAATTCTTTCCTGGGATATACTATATATGTTAAGCCAACCCATCACTCCTCATAAAACCGAAAAATATGTATGAAACACCAAAAATTGTCCTTGTGTAAAGTAATTAATTATCCTTAAATCTCTTGCTAATTTATTTTACAAAATTGTATTTGTAAAATCTCATTTGCAAGCACAACACCATAAATTTCTCAATCTCCCTTCCATGGACTAAACCCATTTATGACAAACCCCTTCAGAATCTTATCATCATATTTTTAAATTTCTTTTATTACATGCAATTAACAAGTATTTTCTACAAACACTAATAAAAGATTTAGTTGGGTTGACCTATTTCCAAAGGAGATCAATTCTTCGATAAATATATTGTTAATTTATTGCCATTTTATTAAGGAAATATATTCATTTTGGTAGACACCATTGTTAATAATAGAACATCGATTTGATAAGTATAAGACTTAAATACACTAACTTCAAGTCTAGTCCTTGGCTGTTAGGTTAGAAGAGAATATATGCAAGATGATCGGTGATGAAGATCACCATTCATCACGTATATATATGAGTCTGTAATGGCCCATGCATTACATAATAGTACCAATACTATCTATTCATTTAATTAAAGCTAATTTAACTAGGATTAACAAATAAATAGGTAAATAATTTAAACTAGCTACCCATAAACCTATGTACGACTAGGTAGCTTTGAAATTCACAGTAGAACAAGACTACATTGCTAAAGTTGCACCTAGAAACATAGTACAAATAAAACACACGTGAGTGGCATTAATGTTATCCAGTATGTGCCCTAAAACCAAAATCGTGCGAAAAAACACCTAAAAAGCTACTAGAAGCACGAAGAAGTGCAAAAACCAAACATGCATTTTAGGAATCCATTTATAAATCAAGTCTTTTCAAAACTTTCTTATCATATTTCTTCAAAATTCCATGCATATTTGCAAACTACTTTTCATGTATTCTAGGAAGTAAATCCTCAACTAGAATTCAACCCAACATAAGTCATCTCACAGTTCAAATCATAATCAAATCACAACTGAAAATTAGCTCAAACCACAAGTCACATCACAACTAGAATCTGGCTCAAAATCACAAGCCAAACCATAGCACGATTCTAGCACAAAAACCACACACTTAGAGTCTGAACAAAACCTGTCGTATTATCTTAGTCACAAGTGACTCACTTGGCCACAAGCAGTCGGTGAGGTTCCAACCCTAATCCTACTGCATTACTTCAGTGAATCACCCTACGTAGGAGTTCAATCGCCTCAACCACAGCCTCATAGTACCACACAAGTAATATGCTTGGGGTGCGTCCTCACGACACCCTTAAGTGTTCAAGCACATAGGGATTCCAACACTAGACCCAACTAGCATCGACACTAAGGGTAGTTCGAGTCTAACATACCCTAGGTCATGTAGTACCCTACAGTGATGAAGCTCACTCTTCGAATCAAACTCGGCAATCACATCCTAGGACACGTCTCCGGCTACTCAGAAGTTTCAATACCCCTTGTTGGTACAGTCTGTCGACTTACGTGGTTCCTACAAAATCTCGGAAAACCTTTTAAAACATAAGCATTTCTTGAAAACCCTTTTCAAAACTTTATTGTCATCAAAAGCCATTTCCAAGTAATTTCATAATGATTTAGTCATTTATTATCATATAATCATTTCTCCAAGTATTTTCTAATTTATAGGAATTCATTATCACACCAACCATTTTCCAAGAATTTTATATCCATTTATAATCATTTATTCTTGTAAAACCACTGAATGTATCATGTCCTGTCTATTGGAATATAGCATTTCGCGTCGGCCATTCGCGCTAGGCACTTACCTGGCTCATCCCCACCTCCAACATTCACCACCTGGTCGCGTTACAGAGCCATGCTTGTAGGTCTCGCCTACCAGCTATGCTACAGTTTTTGTAGAAAATCCAGAGAACACAAAACATGTAGAGAGCTAAATGAAAACCTTGTAAAATCCTCAACAATTCACAGAAACATCATGGGTTACTTCCTGTAGACACCCCAATTTTGAGCTCATTTGGCAGCAGGCTCCTCCAGTTGATGCTCTGGTCGCGACCACCAAAGTCCTAGTCCACACAGGTCCCAATCAGACCCACACTAGCCCACATGGCCCAATAAAACACTAAAACCCATTAAAATT
>JAMKQA010122761.1:0-11993 GCA_024699735.1 Posidonia australis | reverse complement strand
AATAGTGGCTTGGAACGGCGTGCCAAGGAGCGTTGGAGCATGAGGAAGAGCTAGGGAGGAAGAAGGAGCACCTTGGGACACAAATCAACTCCTGGATTCGTGCCCCCACCTCTATCGTCGAAGAACAACTCCGACGACGCCCAAAACTCAAATTCCAACCAGAGTAGATCTCTGGCTTGTCTGGAACCACTCGGGAAGACTCAGGGGATCTTAGGAAACTAAAATTGAAGACCAGAGAGGCTGGAGGAAGGCGTACCTGGTCTGGCAGTGGTTTTCTTCTCTTGTTACTCGTCGGAATCGCCTCTCCTCCTCCACTACGAGCTTCTCTCTCTCCCAAAAGCTCTCTCTCGCATCCTCCCCCTCTCACAGACCACCCAGAGCCCTATTTATAACCTATGAAATCCATAACAACCAAAACAAACTCATAACAAACTACTCCAACAAACCACAACTAGCTGAACAACCTCTTAACACCCCAACTAAACACTAACAAACTCACTAATCACTAACCAACTCTAACAAAACTATAACAAACCTAGGAATTGAGAAAGTGGGCTTAAATGGGCTTTCATAGGCCTAACGGGCTTCATGGGCTTTGGTGGGCCTTCATGGGCTTGATGGGCTTTGCTTAAATCAAATGGGCTTTGGATCAATTAAATGAGGCCTTGGATGAATTAAGTGGGCCTTGGTGAGCCTTCATGGGCCTTCAAGGGCTTTCATGGGCCTAAGTAGGCTCTCATGAGCACAAATGAATTAAATGGGCTCACATGGGCTTCAATTGGTCCTAAGTGGGCTTTATGGGCCTACGTAGGCTCTCATAGGCCCAAATGAATTAAATGGGCTCACATGGGCTTGGAATGGGTTGTGATGGGCCTAAATAGGTCATGTGCACCCAAGTGGGCTTAAGTGGGCCTCAAGTGAGCTTCAAGGAGTTAAATGGGCCTTCAAGGGCCTATACGGGCCAAGGTGGGCTAAATTGGGCTTTGTGGGCTTTGAATGGATTCAACTGGGGTTAGAGTTCATTAGTGATTGAAAGCCCAGCCACCACACTTTCATCCTGCAAATTTGGGGTGTCTACAGATGCCCCTCCCTGAGCGAGATCGGAGGACGAAAGGAACAGAGACCAATGCTCAAGGTTGACAAAGACACCTCGCCAGCTATCACAAGGAAGAGATATCAGGAGGAGGAGACCACTACTCAGAGTTGACAAAGACACCCTAGCCAAAGCTACAAGAAAGAGTCAGTTACTGGCAACCAGCCACCAGTCGGTGAATGCACCGAAGGTCCCGTCGCCAAAGCCGAAGCCAAACAGAGAAACAAAACAAAAGACTAAGTACTGACAAGCTGACGACCAATCAGCTCCTAGAAGACATGACTGGTTATCGCACTTTCGAGAAAAGCGTCGAACAAGAACCGGAAGAAAAGGGAAAACCCTTGAGATTCAAACATCCTCAAATCTTGCAGGCTCAGACGAGGAGAGGTTGGCTACACTAGGGTGTGCAGATATTGGCGTGGGTGTGGGTATTGCCGCCAGCGTGTTGACGACAATAGCTCCTTTGTCGATCTAGCTCTGAACAACATCCCGAAGAGTGTGACAATTATCGATCGAGTGTCCTAGGGCTTGATGATAATCGCAATGTGCACCTACGTCATACCACTTTGGGAGTGAGTTTGGTGGCAGATGAGGATCTGGGAGTCACAGAAGTGACACAATCTGAGGGAAGAGGGCACTCAGTGGCCTTCTGAGCGGAGTTAAGTCACTTTCGATGCAACGACCACACCTCTACTTAGGTTGTTGTTCCTGTTGAACCGGTGCGACGTGATGCACAGGTGCAACGGGGGAGTGTGTGTATGTGGTGTGTGGAGAACTAGGTGCAAATGCTAATTGGTTCTGATGAGGCTGGCTCTCCACTCTAGTAGGCTCCTCGGAAGGCTTGATGAAAGCGACGGCTGCCCTCTTGATATTGCTGATGTTCACGGTGTTGTTGTTGAAGTTGCTACTAGAAGAAGCGGCCTACTTGGCGAATGTAAAGAGTGTAGAGAAGTTACCACCTTTCAGCGAATTCTCCATGCGAGGCCAGCCCGAATCAGAGATGCAAAAGTAGTCATGGGCTAAATGCCGAGCAGAGCCCCAGTCGCTGGTTGTGCTCATTTTACAATGATCTCAATAGAATCCTCATTAGAGGGCCTATTATTGATCTGGGAGGCTAGTGTACGCCAACGACCGACATACTCCCCAATTGATTCTTGGGGGTCCTACCAGATTGCGACAAGATCTTCTCGCTTAGGGATCAAGTCAAGGTTGAAGGAGTATTGCTCTAGGAACGCCTTAGAGAAGTCATTCCAGGTCCTAATAGAGGCCATGTGGAGGGATGTAAACCATCTAAGTGTTGGCCCAGTCAGACTTTTCTGGAACAAGCAGATCAAAAGCCTCTCTTCGCCCTGAAGCTGCACGAGGTCTCCGCAATACGCCTTCAAATGAGATATTGGGCAGCCACTGCCGTTATATTTTTCAAATTCCGGGATGTGGAAATTCGAGGGGAGTGTCGCCTCTAGAAAATAACAGAGGTCCCAGAATTGGTAGGACTGGTGTTTCTCACCTTGCACTTGACGAAGTGCTCTTTCCATATTGTCGATCCTTGCCAAGAGAGCGTCTGAAGTTACTACTGACGAGGCAAGAGCAGCTGATGCGGGTTCCACGTATGCCGTATGGGTCGCGCGTGTGCGCTCCTCCGGATCCACCCTAACGCCTCCTGGTGTCAAGGCGTAAGGGCCAGCATACCCATGCGTAGGTGCTATGTGTAAAGATGTCATGCGTGGATGAGCCTGAATCTGATGCAAAGGGAATGAATGGACTGCATGCTATGTCGTGCAAGGTGCAGTGTGAGGGAGCAGTTGTTGTGCCGATACGATTTCGAGCAATGAACTCGAGGCATACTACTCCCCAACGAGCCCAAACGACTGGCCACCAAGTGATGGAGTCACATGCCGTGCATAATGCAGTGAGGGTGCAGGAGGCAAAGATGATGCCCTCATCGCCGGAGCAGCGAAGAGCTAAAGCGATGGTAGGGGCAATAGTGTAGTAGGGGGAGCCTGCAATGCTAAGGTGGTCTATATCGGAACCTCATGGATTGAGGGAAAAGGAGCAGAAGTAGGACCAAGATAGAGAGCCATGCACTATAGCCTCCTTGCAAGAGCCATCAGATGTTGTGGTTGCATCGCAGAAGACTCACTGATGGAAGGGTCAGAAGGCAAGAGCGGGAAAGGGACGGACCTTATGGTAGAAGCATCCGCAGTCGACTAATTCCTGGAACAGGAAAGCCCGAGGAAAGAGGTGCATTCGGCACTTCCAGAACCTATGTAGAAATCATCGCAATGGATTCAGCTACAGGATCTTGAGTGATAAGTGCCTGCGAATGCCCCAAAGTGGGTTCAGAGTCCCCTTGAACTCCAAAACGGAATGTATGGAGGGAAGGGAAAACGGAAGAAGTGAATGATGGAGGAACCGAATCCGGGATTTCCTCTAGAACAACAACAGGTGGCTCGCTGGTCGGTTGGGCCATGGCTGACCACGAGAGAATATGAATGGAGCTGCGGTAAAGACAAACGCACGAGCTCTAAGACGAACTACAGTCAAAAAGTGACCGGTAGTTCAAAAAAAGGCAAGAGAAAACAACCACGGGAGGCCGCCCGCAACGGAGACACCTGAGTTCCTAGCTGTGGACCTCGCAACAAAGTACCTAAGAAAACAGGCAGGAGAAACAGGTATCAAGACCAGGACAACGACACAAAGACAAATGCAAGTTATTAAGGTGGCATGCCATGTCACACAATGCAAATGAATGTCCTAAAGTGCACTCTCTCACCATGCATGTCCCACATGGATCAGACCAAATGGGACGCACTCATGGGTTTGGGTTTCGACTCAGGTCAGAAAAGTAGGTTCCCATTCTAAATCTTGACCAAAGCGTAGGCAGTGAACGAGTGGTGTGTTGGTGGCCTCATCCCCGGTAGTAGCATAGAGTTGTACCCTCTACTAACACCGACACGACCCTAGACAAGGGGGAACAAACTAGCAACACGTCCTACGGGCAGCTAAGATTGTCCTTCGGAAACTATGGGCAGACCGAGAGGAGAAGATGCATGCTTTCTAAAATGATCATTCATGCGACATGCTTTTGTGTCTTTTACTTGCGTTTTATTAAACCAAAGGGATTTGTGAGCATTTGTCTCTAGTTATGCCTTATTATTTGTTTGTCTGAGTTTGTGTGTTTTATTTTAACCAGATAGGAAGGTAAACATGTCTCTACTCTCCTAATCATGGTAAATTCAAAAAAGAACAGAAAAACACACAATCATGGCATCCAAAAAGTCAGACAAGAGGCGTAAACATGGCATGTGCAGGTGTAGTGCTCAAGTAGGTGAATAAAAGCAAGTATTGACAAAAAAAACATTGATTAAGTCATGTGCATGTGTAGTGGCATGGCAATAGTGTAAAAAGACACAAAAAGCATGTTCAGTCAAATATGTACAGGTAAAAAGAACAAGCAAACATTAAGTAAACAGACCACAGACAAGTAAGGAAACCAGAACGAAAGCTAGAATCTGGTTATCCCAGCGGAGTCGCCAGTTCCTGTGACCATACCGGTGGAACCCTGCACGACTCTCCTATATTGGGTGTGTGGAAACACACGAGGAGACCCAATATGGTCACGGCAAAGATGCTGAATCCAAAGAAGAAAACTAGACTCAGAAACACCAAGGAAATATGAGAAAGGATAAGGAAAGGAGTCGCCACCTAGTCTTTTAATGGAAAGATAAGGAAAACCAAACACACAAGAAAACCATGAAGCAAACAGGATGCAGAAAATGTGTGCCCCGTGCCTAATGGATATAATGCACAAAATGAATGTGGGCCAGAGAAAGGGTAAGGATTCTGGTTACGCATGGGGTTTCCCCATGCGTCCGAGAAAACACGATTATTCTAGGTTTCCTACTTGTCAATAGTTTAATGAATGTATGCTTGCTTATTCTAAATGCACATGCTAAAGATGATCGGAAAACATGCCAAATCCAAGAAATGAAATGAAATAAAGGGAAAAAAATTAATCTGAGAGTCAAATGTAGGTATTGAGAAGGCCACTTTACAGTACGCCCTTAGGCGATGAGAAAAATCGTGAAAATCGAAAAATTCTCGAAAAGCGTCTCGCAAATCAGCGAAAATTCGAAGAAATCTGAGAAAATCAAAAAGGGGAAAATAATCCTCATTCTGAGATAATGTCGGCTTGGTCAAGTCTTTTAATGTATGCCCTCGAGCGATGAAAATCCAAATCGAGTCAAAAACATGGAAAATCAAGAGAAATCTGGGAAACGGTGAGAAAATCAAACTCGAAAAGAACTAGAAACGCGAGCGCAATATAAGGAAGAAAATGCGAGAAAACATGCATGAAAAAGTGCAACAAAATGTGCAAAATGCATGCAAATATGTAATAATTAAAATTCCAAGGTATTTTGTGCAAAAAAACCGAACTCTAAAGAAAATTGTAGTTCTGAAGCCTAAATCATCAAAAACACATAGGAAAACACATTCTATGTAATTATGAAGAAATCTGGAGTCAAATGTGCAATAATGTGCATTCCTGGTCAAAATGAAGTTTCCTAGGGGTCCCAATGCAATTTTACCATTAAGACAAGTATTTAAAGCAATTCAAGGGAAATTCAGGGTAAAATATGCAAGAAAAAAGATTCAAGAAAATTTCAAAAAGTCTTAAGGACAAAACAGTAATTTTACCCTAGAAAACAAGCATTCAAAGTGAAATCTATGAAGTACTAGGGCTAAAATGCAATTTACCCAGCAAAACAATGCATTCAGAAGAGCTTCTGAAGAAATTAGGGGTTAAAATGTAATTTATCCAGAAAAATATGCATTCAAAGATGTTTCAATGAAATTTAAGGGTTAAGATGCAATTTAACCAGCAAAATATGCTTGAGAGAAGTTTCAATAAAGTCCAAGGGTTTTAAATGCAATTTAACCAGCAAAAATAAGCATTCTGGAGAATTTTAATGAAGTTCAGGGATTTAAATGTAAGTTTCACAGAAAAATGTACACTCAGAAAGGTTTCAGGAAAGTTTAGGGTCTTTTATGCAAAAATGTTGGACTAAAAAGCATAAAAAGGAATCTTAAGGGCTTTTGTTAATCTTTTAAACCTGAAAAACATTATTTTAAATGTTAAGGGGCAAAATGCAATATTTTCAGTGAAAACTTTATTCAAACGATTTATGAAAAATGATAGAAGACCTATTTGTAATAAAAGGACCTATGTGTAATGAAAAAAGGGATTAGAATGTAAGGAAAACTAAGATCGGACCTCCGATCGGACCTGTTAAACAAATACCAAAAATCTTGCATAAAACATAAGATGTAGACCCTTGAGTCTACTACAAATCCTCACAAACCAAAATCCAATCACATGAATCAAGATCTAAAATTGCAAAGGCATAAGAGTCAAAACGACACAAAACTCAACCGTCAACATAATTGTCCATAATTCCACCATAAATTTACAATAAATCACAATAAATTCTAAGAATGTAAATTTTCCTAGATTTCATGTAATCCTATCAATTTCTACCAATTCCACGTTCTCTGTTACAGGGGTTGGAGATGCGTACCTGAAACGAACTCCGATGAATCCTCCAGCCAACTTTGGCAACCACAATGTCCACAGGACTTCCTCGACCTCGAGGACACAACTTCGAAGCTACCCACACCGCCATGAGCTGCCGCACGCCGCCGCACACCTTCACTGACACACGAGCACACCAAATAGAGGAAGGGGATGCTGGGGAAGAGGGACAAGAGAGAGAGAGTGAAAGAGAGAAAGAAAGAAACAGGAAGGAGGTGGGGTGAGATGGGCGAAGGGAGAAAACGAGTGAAAGGAGAGGAAGAAGAAGAGAAGTTGCGTGCTCGAGACTGGAAGACGCATAGAGAAGGAGAGGAGGAGAGCTGCGGAAGAAGAGTCGTCGACCGTGCATATAAATATGCGCCCCAAGGTGGTAGTTGCATGCACGCATGCACAGTGCAACCACCAGCCTTCTACACGAGCTAAAAACCGCACTAAACCCTCCCACCAATCAGCCCACAACAAGGCCCCACACGAACCCCACACCCAAGCTCACACAAGCACAGTGTCACAATGCACAATGCAAAGCCACACATAGGGACACGCAAAAGAGGCCAGTCCATGAGGCTCAAGCTCAAAATCGCAAATCCACACGATAGGCCTTGGAACAGTAACACTCGTCTAGGAATAAATTCATTAAAATGTAAATAATTATAAAATGAATTTTACGAGTGTTACATCCTAACCTCTTTAAAAGAAGATTTCACCTCCAAAATCACTAGGCGAAAAGATATAGGTACTGCACTAGGATGGCTCCCTCACGTTCCCACGTGACCTCCTCAGCTCCATGATGCTGCCACCGCACCAAGACCAGCGGAATCACCTTATTCAGCAGCACCCACTCCTTGTGGTCAACAATCTCGACGACATCTTCTACAAACGACAGATCTTCTTGGAGTCATTCTGGCTGAAATGGAATCACATGAGATACGTCAGCCAAGCACTTCCTCAGCATGGAGACAAGAAACACGTCGTGCTCGGACAACATCTCTAGTGGTAGATCCAACCAATGCAACCTCACCGATCCTCTAAGTGATCTGGTATGGCCAATATAGCGAGGACTCAGCTTGCCACGCTTCCCAAACCACATGACACCCTTGGTCGGCAACACCTTCAAGAACATAGTCTCAGACAAGAAATTCCAACGATCTCTGCCTCCTATCAGCATAACTCTTTTGCCGACTCTATGTAGTTAATAGCCTGCTATGTATCAAATCCACCTTGTCCGCATACAACTGTACAAGCTTAGGACCAATCAACTGACACTCGCCCACCTCTCTCCAGCAAACCGGTGATCTACATGGCCTACCATACAAGGCTTCGTACAGTGTCATCCCAATGTTCGAGTGATAACTATTATTGTAGGCGAACTCAATCAATGGCAAATGCTCTTCCCAACTCCCTTGAAAGTCTAAGGCACATGCTCTAGCATATCCGCTAACGTCTAGATAGTCATCTCTATCAAACCATCTGACTAAGGATGAAACATTGTACTATAGTTGAGCACGGTGCCAAAGGCCTTCTGCAGAGTTCTCAGAACCTTGAGGTAAACCTCGTGTCTCTATCTGACACGATGGACACTGAAACACCATGCAGCCTAACCACCTCGAAGAAATACAACTCTACCAAGTGGTGCATCGGAAACTTCACCCGAATGGCCTGGAAGTGAGCAAACTTGGTTAGTCGATCCATCGAGATGTGCTCACTTCCACTTAGGAATATCCAACGGCTATAAGGTCACTACAGGTCTCCGGTGCTCTGCCTTCACCAACTGGCAGGTAGTACCCCTCTTTATGCTAGGCCACCACATGGTCAGCAACATCCCTCTTTATGCTAGGCCACCAAAAGTTTCGTTTCAGGTCTCGATACATTTTCGTACTACCAAGGTGAATGGTGTACCTAGACCAATGCGCTTCATCCAACATCCTCTGCTTGGCCTCCTCATGCTATGGCACATACAGATGCATATTATACCACAGCTCTCCATATGCCCCAACAGAGAAATAAGGCTCTCCATCAGCCTCCAACATCTCTAACACAACCTAAACAAATAGATACAACTGCTGACAGGCGACAATAAACTCTAATATCTTAGGGCGAATAGAGAGGTTGGCCACCTTGGTGCCAATTGTTCCCCAAGCTCGACGTTTCGGCTTGCAGCTCACCAGAAACTCCAACATGGTCCACTCTTTGACCATCAGGCTCGCCATCAGGTGAGTACGCTGACTCAAGGCATCAGTGACCACGTTAGCCTTGTCGAGATGGTAAGATAGGCTGAAATCATAGTCCTTCAAATATTCCACCCAACGGCGCTGCCTCAGGTTGAGGTCCCTCTGCATGAAGATATACTTCAAGCTCTGATGATCGGTGAAGACCTCAAACTACTCTCCACAGAGATAGTGTCGCCAGAGCTTGAGAGCGAACACTACTATAGCCATCTCCAAATTGTGGGTCAAGTTGTTATTCTCATGATCCTTCAGCTGACGCGAAGCATATGCGATGACATTGCCATGGTGCATCAGAACACACCTTAACCCAACGCCATTGGCATCACTATACACAATGAAGCCACCACTTTTAGAAGGTATAGTCAACATAAGGGTAGAAACCAGACAAGGCTTCAGCTCTTGAAAACTCACCTCACAATTCTCCCAGCAAAAAGTAACTCTCTTCCTGGTCAAATCTGTCAAAGGTGTGGCTATGGAGGAGAATCTCTGATAAACCTCCTATAATAGCCCTCTAGACCCAAGAAACTCAAGATCTCCGTCAAAGTCCTGGATCGTTCCCAACTACTCACTGCCTCGACCGTGGCAAGATCCACTCTAACGCCTTCTGTAGAAATCAAATGGCCATGAAACATGACTTCGCTCAACCAGAACTCACACTTAGAGAATTTGGCGTACAACTGATGACGCCTTAGAGTATCCAAAATCGCCCTCAAGTGCAAGGCGTGAGTCTCAACATCAGGAGAATAGACCAGCACGTCATCAACAAAAATCACAATGAGCTGGTCCATAAAAGGGCCAAAAATCTTGTTCATCAGATCCATTAAACGCAATTGATGCATTAGTCAAGCCGAAAGGCATGATCGTGAACTCGAAATGCTCGTACTGTGTCCGGAAAGCAGTCTTTAGAATGCCTGAGTCTCGTATCCTCAACAGGTGATACCTTACCTCAAATCAATGTTCAAGAACACCGATGCAGACTGCAACTGGTCGAACAGGTCATCAATGCGGGGCAAGGTATACTTGTTCTTCATCGTGATCTGGTTCAGCATCCGATAGTCTATACACAGTCGGAGCGAACCATCCCTCTTGCAGACGAACAAGATAGGCGCCCCCCATGGAGACACAATAGGCCTGATAAATCCCTTGTCCAACAACTCCTGTAATTGAGGCTTGAGCTCTCGCAACTCCGTTGGCGCCATGAGATAAGGAAGCTTTGACACAGCACCAAAGTTGGGGATCAGATCAATCGAGAACTCTACTTCCCTGTGAGGTGGCATACTAGGCAAATTATCAAGGAAACATCGGGATATTTACACACCACAGAGATGTTGTGAACACCCAACTCAAGAGAAGTGGAGGTAACTATATTGGCTTCCTACCCCACGCAACCCCTGACCAAAGAGTTATAAACCTTCAAAGCTGAAATAGCAAGCTTAGGCTCACCGTGACACCTACCTTGCACAAAGAAAGACCTATCCTCAGAATACCCAAAATAAACTCTCCTCCGAGCACAGTCGATCAGAGCGGACTACTGTGTCAACCAATCCATGCCGAGTATCACATTGTACTCCCGCATGTCCATCGTGATCAGGTTGGTGTCGAACTCTCTGCCATTTAGCGTCAAGTCGACAGACCGCAAATACCTCCATGCTAAACTGTGCTCCCCCAGTAATGTCACGACGTTGAGATGAAAGGCCAGCATAGCTGGTCTCTCTCCCAACTCTGCCGCAAAAGACTAAGAGATAAAGGAGAAAGAACTCCCTAAGTCAAACAACACTCTAGCCATCCGATCAACCACAATAAAAGAACCTGATGGCCAAACAAACAACAGCACATCCATTCTATCAGGCAGATGTCCAGATAACAAAGGGATTACAAAAAATCTCAGAGGGTGACAGAATCAACTACTCATCCTTACCAACAACCACATCTCCCGAAGACCCAACGTCTGGAGCTACAATGGTGAACACCCGTCCTCTAGTCGGCTGCTGCAGCGCACTCCCTGCCTTCTTAGGCGGTTCTGGACAGAATTTCTAAACGTGTCCCGCCTTTCCACAATTATAGCACACCATTGGAGCTGAGGTACATCTAGGTTGGGGACAATATGCAGCGATGTGGCCTACTTGACCACAATTGAAGCACTGGACCTTGTCTAACTGAAGCCAACTCTGCTACCCTCAGCAAAGCTCTACCGACATGCAGAGGAAACACTAGATCTCGCCTTCTGCTTCTTCTCAAGGCTACCAGAACTACTACACTTGGAGGACTGGAGAAAGAGAATCGAGAGGTAAAAGAAGACTTACCCTTCCATTTGGAACGACTCTCCAAAAGCTTCTGATGCTCTGCCTAAAAGCGATAAGCCATCCCAACCATGTCCTCCACAGTTTAGCACAGATAGCTCATCACCATCACCTGTAGCCTTGGGTTCAAGCCATCCAGAAACCTTTGCACCCGCTCCTCCTCTGTAACGCCCCGAACCCGGGCACGTTACCAAAATACAGTATCGCAAGCCTAATCACACAAATTACAGAACAAAAGGACTGTAACTAAGGCTCACCTCTAGGATCCCGATGTGCGGCTAGAAACTCCAAATCCTACACCAGAAACTAGCTGCACGTAGTCTGCACCTGAAAACACACAGCACGCGTGAGTGACATATAAGTCACCCAGTACGCGCCCCCAAAACACACATCTACAAACAAGCACAACAAAACCAAAAGAAAGCTCGTTTCAAAACATGTAAAAACTTGGTTTCCTTTCTCAAACAAGTGGAAATTCTTTCAAAAACCACTTTCTTTCAAAACATT
Organism: Posidonia australis; assembly: GCA_024699735.1. Lineage (NCBI taxonomy): Eukaryota > Viridiplantae > Streptophyta > Magnoliopsida > Alismatales > Posidoniaceae > Posidonia > Posidonia australis. The sequence continues at coordinate 275 of JAMKQA010122761.1, read as the reverse complement.
TCTTTCCAAAACCCTTTTGGAAATCATTTTTCCTTCCCAAAACAATACCATTTCAAATCCTAGGATTTCTTCCCAAAACACACCTTCTAACCAGATTCAGCCTAAAACACAAGGTCCCACTGGGCTCAAACCAAAACACAAACACTGGCTGGCAACTGGTTAAAACATCATCATTCTTTTCAGGATTCTAGGACCATTTCACAAGTCCAATCCCGACCACACACATTACTCTTTCATTATTCATTTCCACTTTCATTAATATTGTTACCTTGATC
>JAMKQA010122759.1:0-10540 GCA_024699735.1 Posidonia australis | reverse complement strand
ATATCGCTGACTTTAGGTTAAGAAACAAAGGGACAGAACTTGCGTCGAGGTATTTTATATCGGACTTCGCGAGGACACTAACGAGGAATGTCCTCGCGACCTACTCGCTAAATTTAAGCGAGGACATTTCCTCGCAATATGCCTGCTATATCTCCTCGTCATATTTTTACGAGGACATGTCCTCGTGACGTCCTCGCTACTTGTCCTCGCAAAATCTAATTTTTCTTGTAGTGTTATACTTCCAACATTCGTCATCACTTCTGGGTTGATGCCTTCCATACAGACTATTTTCTATTCAATCGCACTCCTTCACCTGTCCTTCATGGTCTCTCTCCCTTTCAAGAATTCTTTCACAAACCACCAGACCAAACAATACTTCATGTATTTGGTTATTGTTGTTATCCTCTCCACACTCCTTATGTAAAATCCAAGCTTGATCCTAAGTCTCTACCATGTGTCTTTATGGGTTACGATCAACAAAGGAAAGGATACAAATGTCTTCATTTATCCACTGATCGTGTTTACATTTCCAAAAACGTCATTTTTAATGAAACCTCTTTTCCTTTCTCCAATATTAACAAAACATATTCTTCTATTTTCAAAAACAAAATAGATTCTTCTCTCTCCTCTCTCTCATTTTTTATTCTCTACCCACTCATATTGTGCCATTTGTCCATCTTTACAAACCCAACTCTTATTTTTCTTTTCTTCCTTCCACCAATGATGCAACTGTCATCTCTTAACAATCTTGCCGATCCTGTCACTATTGTTCCCTTGTCATCTAACGACACAATGTCGTCTCCTACCTTTGCTAACCCTAATACACCCTATAACATCAAACATAACCTAGAAAATTCCACGACCTCCACGGCTCCTTGCAATTATCAACATCTCTTAGAAATAATGAGACACACTCATCCTCATCCCCTTCCCACAACCCTTCTCTCTAAAACCCATGATGCTTCTCTCTTCAAACCAAGCTCTTATACCTAGGCCAAGTCCGCTGTTCACTGGCGATAGGCCATGGACATTGAGTTTACAGCACTTCTCTGTTATAATACATGGTGCCTAGTTCCTCTTGATCCAAAATGCAATGTCGTTGGATCAAAATGGGTCTATCATATTAAAAGAAGAGCAAATGGCATGGTCAACTGATACAAAGCACAACTCATCACCAAGGGATAACACTAGAAAGAGGGGCTTGATTTTGAGGACACATTCAGTCCTATAGCAAAGCATGGTACAATTCGTACCATTCTCTCTTTGACTATCACCAGGAAACGGGTTCTTCGCCAACTTGATGTTCAAAATGCTTTCTCACAAGAATACTTGATGTTCAACTTGACCCAACCTCCACGTCACAAAGATCGTCTAAAACCCAATTATGCATGCAAGCTCAAACACACTTTATATGGGTTAAACAGGCCCCTCATGCTTGGTTTCAACGCCTCCACTCCTTTCTTTTGAGCTCCAGGTTCTCTAGCAGCTTGTCTAATCTATCCTTATTCATCCAACATATTGGCTCCACCACCATTGCCATCCTCGTGTCTGTTGACAATCTCATCATCATTGGAAGTAATACCTCAACAATCAACAAATTTATCTAGCAAATTTGCTTGAAGTTTGATTGCAAAGATCTTGGTCCAGTTGCGCTCTTTCTGGGAATGGAAATTACTCACACCATAGATTCTCTACATCTATCTCAGACAAGATATGCTACAAACTTATTAAAGAGGTTCAACATGGAGTGTTGCTCTCCATGTCCTACTCCCTTTGCACGTGATCGCTGGTTCAACTTCGTCGATGGGAACTCTTTTCCTAACCCAACAATCTTTCAATGCATTATTGGAGGCTTTCAGTATCTCACTTTATCATGTTCTGAGCTTGCTTATGCTATGAATCATCTCTCTCAATTTTTACAGCAATCGAGAACACCACACCTTCAGGCTGTAAAACATATTCTCTAATATGTGAAAGGAACCTTGTTACATGGTCTTTGGTTCTGATCATCTCCATTCACTCAAACTCTCACTGCATACTCTGATGTGGATTGGGCCAACGACGCAACAGATAGAAGGTCCATAATAGGGACCAGTTTGTATCTCGACGAACATCATGTCTCATGGACAACTAGAAAAGCAGTCTACTATCGCACACTCTAGTGTCAAATCAAAATATTGAGCTATTGCCTCAACCTTGGCTGATGTCCAGTGGTTCTGCTACCTTCTTAGAGAGCTTCAAGCCACTTTATCAAGGCCTCCTTTGTTGCTATGTGATATTGTGACACTTGGGTCTGATTATCCATTTTAATTGTAAATCATGTAATTAATTATAATATTGTATAAATGGTTTATTAATGGATAATCTGTGGTTTCTTGTGAGTGTGATGGTTGTTTGGCTTTCTGTGCATCTGTTTGTGATATGAGACCAATGTAAAGTTCGATTTTAGGATGTATAGTTGTCACGATTTGTGTGCCCGTCTTTTTCTCTTTTCTTCCTTTCTTTTTCTCTTTTCTTCCTTTCTTTTTCTCTCTTTTCCCTCACTAGCCCCCACCATCCGCATCTTCTTCTTCTTCCTCGACCCGTGCCACCACACGATGGCAGCCCATCCCTCCCTATCCCCTTCGACGCGATGGGAGGCCAGCGCGACGCAAAGGAGGAGGAGATAAAGAGGGGCGGAGGCAAGCGGAAGGGAAGCCGGAACCGAGAGAGAAGGAAGGAGAGGAGTGGTGTGTGAGCCGGAGGAGGAGTGCCCCGTTCGTGTGGTTTGCCAGTGGAGAAGGCTTCACCGAGGCGAGGAGAGGTTCACCGGAGTGTAAGGAAGGTTGCCGGAGTGCCACTTGAGGTACGCGACCCTCTTCCTCTCTCGTTTCCACATTTTCAGTTTAACATGTTAAATGCATGAAAAATGGAAATAAATGCATGTAAAATCGTAGTAAAATAGCAGAATGGATGAGAATGTGATGAATAGCATGAATATGTAGATATCATGCGGTTAGAATGAAAATTGAAAGATTTATACGAGTTTTAGGGTGTATGCTATAGTGTTTGAAAACGAGCTTCACCCCTTTATGATTTTCGTATGGATTGCGTGATGAATGGATTTATGAATGGTTTAAGAGGTTTTGAAGTAGACTCAAGGGTCTACACTTCATGATTTATCCATGTTTTATATTACATGTTTGAGGGGTCCACCGGAGGCTCCCACTTCCGGCGAACGGATGGTTTATTATTAGTTTGTGCAGGGATGCCTAGTTTTCTTTGATAGATCGAAAACCTTCGGTCAACCGAAATATGAGGTTTCGGTATATCGAAAATATTTGGTATACCGAACCAGTGATTTTCTATATACCGAATTTGATTTTGGTCTGCCATTTTTGTATCCCCTGGCCTATATAAATAAATGGGTATAAATGATGGAAATAAATGATTTTAAAGGGATAATAAGCTTGTGTTAATGGTGTTTTCCCCATGATGATGTCATGAAGGAATGTGAAACCCAAATAAATGAATTTGGGAATGGTTTTGGGTTTGAAACCCTAAAAATAAATAAAAGTGATTTAAGGTGTGATTTTGAGTAATTTTGGGCATGAGACCCAATTTATGGTTTTTAAAACATGATTTTCATGCAATTTAGTTGGGACCCTAGAAGAGGGTCGTGTGTTGCATGAAAAAGATTCCTACAACAAAAAGATGAAATGGAAATCGTTTTGAAAGGAAAACTTAAGAGTTTTGAAAATGGAACACTAATAATGTGTTGTGTAACTAAGGGAGTTGGTGTCGACGATGTGGTAGAAGTACGAGACTTTAATGAAACCAATTATATAATACAACCGTGGTTGTTGAGCTTGAGATGGTGTTGGCTGAGCATGGGTATGTGGGCCTGGGTGGTCGGGTCACCAAGCTCGAGACGGTGTAGGCAGGGCCTAAGAATATGAGACCTAAGTGTCTGAGCCATCGATGGTGTAGGCTGAGCTTGGTATATGAATCAGGTGTTTGGGTCACCGATGAGACGTCAAATAAAGACATATCCTCGTGCATAAATGAAAAGAATTTGAGACTGGTTGGCTGGGGCAGTGTCCTCCCACAGGGGAACTTCACCGTGGCAGTGCAGGGAAGTAAGGGAAATGGTGTCCTCACCTACTGCTTGTGTGCCTGGTTACCCCTGATCAAGGTAACATTAATAAGAAAAGTGGAAATGAATATGAAAAGTGTGTGGTTTTATGAAAATGAAAAGATGTGGTTTAACTAGGATTGAACTTGTGAATAGTCCTAAAATTCTAGAAATAAATAAGAATTGTGTTTTAACCAGTTACCAGCTAATATTTGTGGTTTTGGTTTTAAGCCCTGAGACGCATTATGTTTTAGGCTGGACTTGGTCAAGTATATGGATTTTTCAGAGTATGAGAATGGTTTTGAAACGGTATAAAAAGGATGAAAGATGAGTTTTGGAAAAGAATGTGGTTTTGGAAATAAATTTCCAAGTGCTTTAAAAAGACAAGAGATGAATTTTGAAAATGGTTTGGTTTTGGGGAAGAAATCCCAAACATTGAAAAGTGAATTGGAACTTTTGAAAAAGACATGCTTTGAAAATAGATTTCCAAACATTTCAAAAGAAAAGGGAATGTGAACTTTTGAAAAGAGTATGGCCTTGTGGACAGATTCCTCAGGTGATTTTAAAGAAAAAGGAAATAATGTCTTAAAATGGATTTTCAATTTGTAAATTAAAGGATGTGTTTTTAGTAGTTTTGTAGAGTTTTGTTGAGTGTGTGTTTAGGACGCGTACTGGGTGATTTAGATGTAACTCACGCCTGCTTGTTTGGTTTTCAGGTGTATGTTAGGTGTAGTCTAGTTCCAGTGTCAGAGTAGGAGCTATTAGCCGCACATCGTTTCTTGAAGTTGAACCTTAGTTGCAGTTATTTAATTATTTCTGTAATTAGTGTATTTTACTGATAATACTATGATTTAGGTAATGTATCTGGGTTCGAAGCGTTACAGATATGCCTCTACTTTTCATCCGACATAGAATCCCATCTTCCATGGTCATACGAGGTACATTGAAATTGATTATCATTTCATCAAGGAACTTCTTGCTTGAGGCACACTTAAGGCAATGCACGTTCCAATTGAAAATTAAGTTGCCAATGTGTTCACAAAACCATTACCTAAGGAATGTTTTCAAACTTTATGCAACAAGCTCAATCTTCGTAACATTCCATTGAGCTTGAGGGGGAGTGTATCTAGAAATTACTTGAATCATCTAGAATCATTTAGGACATTCCCAATCATTGTGTAACTTTACGCACTTGTCTCTGTTGTCGTCCTTTTGCTTTCCTTACAATTATTGCTCTAGAATTTACAAAGCACGAACACACATGACAAGATGAATTCCGAGAGGATAGATAGTAGCGATTAGTCAAGTGGCACTTATTTGGTCGTGTGGCAATTTGTGAAGCTCTTCCAAAACATGCATGGACAAATGTGTAATGCCAAGAGGAAAATTTTGAAGAGCATTAGGTGATAAGTAGCAATATTGAGGGGATTACAAATTCCTATTTCCCTCAAGATCAGTATTCAGTGTATGGTAGAGAGACAGAACATTATGTCCAGAATATTTATGCAATCATCACAGTGATGCCTATCCTTTACGACTATATTAAAGGCTAAAAGTTCTGCAGAAAGAAAACATCAGGTTTCCGAAGACGACTGGATTCAGAAAAGTTTGGAAGAAAAGGCCAACAAGTCCTGGAGTATATATCTCCACGATGAGTACCAATTATTAATAGCATAGATTAGAGCCACGCTCGTCTTCAACAGATTGAAATTCCAGAACAGTACAGTAGGTACATAAGTGACATCTAATTAGTTAAGTGGTGGTCCTGGGGCAGGCATTTCTGTTAGTTGGACCAAACAGGAGGAGATCGGAAGTGTAGAGGGCATAGAACTTCTTTCCCCGTGATATGATCCTCTCGTACCTCAGCCGTGCACCGGAGACTCCACCATTGTCGTCCGTGGGCTTCCTGCAGGCGGCCACCGGTGACGACTCGAGGAAAACCCTGCACCAGCCGGTCATGCCTGAATTCAACACGTTAGGCGACGCCTCCACGTAAAAGTACCCATTCTTGTCGGTCTTCGCAGGTATCTCATAGCTGCGCCTTGCAGTAGAGTCGCAGCGTAACTTCACGACGGCACCTGCAGGTCAACGAAGAAGACATAGAATGTCAACACGTGGTATGTACGTGATGGCTACTGCTAATAAACGAAGCACGCTCACTCACCAGGAAGAGGAGATGCATCGATGTCCTTGTTATACCCGGGCAGCTTGCAAGTCTTGCAGTAAACAAGACCTTCGACGGCAACGTAGTAGTGTTTCGTCCGCTGCGGCGGTGATGCCGGTGCAACCGCAGTTGCTGAACAGAAGGTGAGAGAGCTCGCCAGGAGCAGCAGGAGCTGACCAACCAGCACAAGAGTACCGTTACTACCACTCTTCACGCCGGCCATGGCTACTGGTGCCTGATGCGCACCACTCTTGCTGGACGTATGCATTATTTATAGTGGGATGTGAGGTTGATGCAGTATTGGATAAACTAATCAGCTCATGTTTATCTTAATTGGACTACAGTGTGCAAAGATACATAAATTTCGTTGGGGAAGGGAAGATCATGTGGTTGCATTTGGTGATCACGCACGCCGATCAAGTTTGGCATTACTGCTCCCGGTTAGAGGCAGAAGTTGTGTGGATGTTTCCGATGGACTTGTAATTACCAATCTCGACATGTATTCATTTTAGCCATTAGTATTCAATATTTAATCATGTGGAGTGATTTCTAAGCGAAGTTTTGTTTTGTTTTTTCTCTGAGAACCTGGAAGCGTGTCTCATGGTGCAAAAATATTTGCTACCATGGTTATTCGAAATGGATCCATATCCCAAGATTTCTCCAATGCGTGATTAACAATTGAGATCCTCTCTAATTCATCACAATTGGAGAGGACCCGATTCTACTGATATTGACCTTGGATTGCTTTTCATATATACTTATATTTAATGTAGCTACCTTTAAGATCCTTCCTAATAAAAAAATAAACTACTAAAAATCTCACCATCCTTTATCTATTTAAGGGCTTGGATTCTAGAATTGAAACTTTCCAAAAAAAAAAGGATGCCGATCCAGTGATTAAAAGTTACCTTGTACATCTGTGATTTTAATCGGACGAAATGGAAGATCGTGGGTGGAAGACGTTTGAAATGGTAAGTTTGAAGGATTGCACATCAAACGAGTGCCGTTGACAAGCAATTAATGAGATGGGAGGCTCTAGGAGAAGTTGTAATCTAAGGTAAATAATGCTTTGGAATTGATGGTGGTTATGAAGTTTCGAGATCTATGCAATTAATGAAGTTTCTACAACTTCTCGTAGAAAGCTAAAAATATGCATTAAACAGAGATTTTGTAGAAACTGGTGTTAAGTTGCTTCCACCATAAGTTGTGGGTTTTTTTTTTCCTCTCCATATTGTCCTCATAATATTCGTGTATTTACATGAAGAGAGTCAGTAATACAGCCAATGCACATGACACTAATGCTCTATTTATTAATTGAACATATTTAATTAGAGATTCCTTTTATAATGTTGAACTTTTTATTTATGATAATACCATGTAAATTAGTACATAAATGATAGAATGAAGTAATACATATTTTGCCTATTGAAATTGATGTTGAAGAAGGGTAAATTAGACTATTAATGTTAGCTTTGAAGCTTAGAATCTACGTGTTTCCATTTTGACCAAACAAGATTCTACACATTCTAGTAGAATCTAGCTTCAATGAAATAAAAACCAACTCCTGGAAAAAGGTAGAATTTAGTTTCCTATGAAAGTGCAACCAAATGCACCTTTAGATTGTGTTTGTTAATGATTCTAGCACTTAGATTCTATAGGAATCATTTTCTAGTCAGAATCACAACCAAACTAGATAATAAAGTCAACTCAGTTATAGAAGCAGTTATAACTTATACTATACAAATTTGACAAGAGTTAAAAACTAAGATAAGTGAACTTCTTGTCAGAAGTCAGACTTTTTGAAAAAAAACTATAAGCTAGAATTATTATTGAACATAATCTCAAGCTAATTAGAAAAGGCAATGAGATGAACTAAGTTTATCAAAACAACATAAAAGCATCCACAGTGGCAAATTATGAAAGTACATTTAAGTTTCTATTCATTAGGTCTTATCAAATTCTAACACATCATTAACAAGCATAGATCATTAAAAAAAAATTCAATGAAGATTTTGTACTTCTAACTAGGAATCTTATGCATAGACCATGAACATTCTTGATTAAGAATTATCTAACAAAATTTCTATCCTATTAGAAAAGAATGACAAGAAACAATAATCATAAAACACAAATCAAGAAAGGAGGTTAAATGAAGCAATCATTTCCTAGACCAAACTCCTTAAGTCCATAGATGCAAGTTATTTAGCAACTCATATTACTAAAAAATAGACAATATATTCATGATGAACATAAAGTGCACAATATAAAGTAATTGAAAGAACGAAAAGGAAGATATTGCTTTCATGAATTCTTTTATTTTTATTTTGACAAAATTCGAAGATTATAATTCCATTTCTCCACCTTCGTCTCTACAAATCGGGATTCAAGATGGTGATGATGAAAAGTTTGAAAAGATATGACAAAATTTGGCTCCCTCACATAAACACCCTACCCATCCTTTCATAATCATGGATTAGGTAATCAAATCAAATTTAAATTACAATTTACACACATAAAATCTTTAATAATGCTCCAAATTGATTTCTCTATATATAGTGATTGTTAATAACAAATCAACTAAAGTAATCTTGCCATGTTTATGGTCAATGTCATTCCAAAGCCTTCCCATAAAGAAGGAATGTTTCCAATGGTAGATTGTATACATGACTTGAAAATTTTCAGGCAAAACCATATCAACATTAGAAAGGCCTTGAATCAACAAGAATAAGTCATGAGCTTGTCTAAGCATGAATTTGTTGCCACCAAGCACAAAATTATGACTAAATATAATGAAAACACCAATAATATGTGAAACAGGATCTATGCATAATAAAATTTTCAGAGAGTATGAAGAGATCTCAATTGTGTATACCGAAAAATCCTTCTTAAGAAGACTATCTTTGTACTCCATTGGAGTATTAACAAACACCCACACTTAAAGCGTTATTTAGCCCCCACAATGCAGCGAGTTCTAGCCGAACCGCTTCTAGGTACTAGTGAGGAAGAGTCATGTTGTGTGCACTTACAACCGACAATAAAAGAACTACTGCTAAAACACCTTTCTTCTATTCCTATTAGAGAAATAACAAAGCGAAACTTTAATTCTCTCGAAGTACACGATCAATCTTCTTCTCATCATCTAAGAAGTGTACAATCTCTTCTATCTCATCTTCCAAGAAAATAGAGATCTATGTAGGTTCTCATAAGAATATTCAATCACAAAAATCTCTCTCTCTAATGATGTATCATACATTGAGAGGAGATTATCTCTCCTAATATATTTTGGTAAGATAATGCTATTATCTTTCCTTTTAAATTCAAAGGATATTAAGTTCGTGATTAATATCTTAAATGTAGCAACTATCGTGTTTAAAAACTTTCAAATTTGAAAATAGGACAACAAAATTTCACTGCAGTGGACATCTACACGGACATATGCTCGAACACTATCATGTAGAAATGAACCCAACGGACGTCCGAAAAGTTCTTGTTTTCTACACAAACTAGTGAACGTCCAAAAAATCCTTGTTTTGTAAGATGGGTTAGCGGTCATCCAAAGTAGACATTTGAAAAATCACTGTGTTGTGGCTCTGTCTCCAATAGACGTTTGTGTGGATATCTGCTAGATTACTGATTTAATTTTTTATTTTAATTTTTATTAGACATTTGTGTGGACTCTGCTAGATTAATGATTTACTTTTTTATTTTTAAATTATTTGGAGCTATTATCCAACAATCCCCCACTAATTCAAAAATAGTGTTCCACTTAAAGACAACTACGTTTAGTGTTAGGATGACCCATAGGCTTGAATCCCACTTTTGTGGCAAAGACTTCTTAGAAGATGTGAATGAACTAAGCCTTGAACTCATCAACCTTCATAGTCTATCAATGCACACATAGTTTCCCTAGTTCTTTAATCTAGTGACACAATGAAGGTCCTATGTCAAACCTAATGTCTATTAGTGTTCTTCAGGACAGTCTACAGATCTTATAGAAGACAGTCTACACATCTTTTAGAAGACAGTCTCATCTCCACATTGCAGAGGGGAGTCAATTGAAATCCCTGATTTCCTAGCATAAGATTCTAAACCTTCCTATAGTCCAACCACTATGGTGCTAATACTACTTTGGCATGAAGTCCTAGACATCCTGATGGTGTCAACTGTTAGTAATGGTCAGTAATGGTCATTGAAGACCATTTCAAATGAAGGGTGAAACGGACGACCGTTTCACCCATTCATGGCTGTGTTGAATACGGCGG
>JAMKQA010122756.1:0-13498 GCA_024699735.1 Posidonia australis | reverse complement strand
GGGCCTAAGTGGGCCTTCATGGGCCCAAATGGGTTTCCATGAATTAAATGGCCTAATGAGGGTTTGTGGGCCCAAATGGGCTCAACCAGGGTCCAAGCTCAGCCACCAGATCTTCATCCTGCAAAATTGGAAATTTAGGGTGTCTACAATAAGAAAAGAATGTGATTTCGAGAAAATGAAAAGAAATGTGGTTTGGCAAGGATTGGACATATGAATGGTCCTACAATCCTAGAATGAAACAATGATTGTGTTTTAACCAGTTTCCAGCCAGTGCATGTGATTTTGGTTTTGAGCCCTATGAGGCATTGTGTTTTAGGCTTGTTCTGGTCGGAAATGTGGATTTCTCAGAATATGAGAAAGGTTTTGAAAAGTGTGAAAAGAAAGTAAAAATGGGTTTTCGAAAAAGGAATGTGGTTTTGAAAACAAAATTCCAAATGTTTCAAAAAAAAAGTGAATCTTCATAAAGTACATTGTCGAAACAGATTCCCAAATGATTTCAAAGGAAAGGGCAAGGATGTTTTAAATTGGATCTTCAAAAGAAAACTAAGATTTATAAATTAAAAGTTGAGTTTTTGGCATTTCGTTGGATTTTTGTTGTTTGTATGTTTGGGGCGTGTACTGGGTAACTTAGATGTCACTCACGTGTGCTTGTTTGGTTTCAGGTGCGGATCATGTGTAGTCGAGCTGTTAGCCGCACATTGTTTCTTTGAGGTGAGTCTTAGTTACAGTTATTTAATTATTGCTGTAATTAGTGTAATTTTGCTTATAATACTATGATTTAGGTAACATGCTCAGATTTGGGGCGTTACAGAGTGGTATCAGAGCTAAGGTTACACCAAATGCACTAGCATGGTGATGTTCGGTCTAGTGGCTCCCTAGGACTGCTCAATAGATAGTTGTGCTCCTGAATTTTGGGTTGTTGAGTTTTGTTGTGCTGGCAGGAGGATGTCTTGCTGAGGCCGTAGTCGTGGCAAGACCCATGTACCTGACTCCGAGGTAGGAGAGTGTAGTGCATGGAGGGGTATGAGATGACAATTTGGCGAGATGATGCAGGGTTTCGCCCAGTCCTTCGGCAGTAGTAGTCGGGATGAGGCGAAGGGAGACTCATGGATTAAGTAGTTCCACCAGCTTGGTATGCTGACCTTTGATGGGCATGGCACACCAGAGTGTGAGGCATGGCTCCTAGAGGTGGAGAAGATCCTAGAGGGGATCGAGTGTCCATCAGAGAAGTGGGTCCAGATCGCAACATTTCAACTCAAGGGTGTTGTGGATCTGTGGTGGAGAACAATACGCCGCACATTTTCCAAATGCGGACCTACTAATGATCTCTTGGGAAGAATTCCAAGAGACATTCTACGAGAGGTTTTTCCCTGAACATGAGAGGGATAAGCTAGACAGGGAGTTCATGAACCTAAAGTAGGGGAGCCAGATTGTGGCAGAATATGAGTCGTCCTTCCTTCGGTTGGAGCAATTCTCTCAGGCTGTAATTTCTGAGAAGAATTGAGCCAAGAGGTTCGTGGAAGGGCTGAACCCAATGATGAGCTCCAGAGTTATTGGCTTCAGATGCCGCACCTTAGCGGATGCTGTTTAGCTTGCAAGCCGCTATGAGGATGATCGTAGGCTATTCCAGGAGGAGTGTCCTAAGAAGGAAAACGAGAGAAAGTCAGTCTCTCGACCTTCCATTTCTTGACCCTCCGTTTCTCGATCGGCAGTGACTAAAGCGCCAAGTTCTGGGAGTTATAGCATCTCTGGGAAGAAACGGAAGCAACGGCCTACCTCTAGTAGAGAAGAGAGTGTGGGTTTCAGCCACACAGGGTCCAGTAGCGGCTCATAGTTGGGACCGTGCAATGTCTGTGGCAAGAAGGGGCATGTAGTGGCATAGTGTTGGCATAGGCAGAGGAATTTAGACAGTGTAGTATGCTACAACTACGGAAAGTCCGGGCACTAATAAAAGGATTGTCCCAATCAGTCAAAGCCAGCAGAAGATGCACCACATCAGCCTACTAAGGGAAGAGTATTCTCCATTACTGCCGCAGATGCTGGTCGTTCTGGAGATGTGGTAGAAGGTGAGAACTAGCACGGCTGTATTAGTTAAGTCCTGTCCTGTAATAATGGATCCTATGTGTAACTAACACTATTCCTTATTATGATTATCGTTATGGTGTGTTGATTATAGGATCTTTTCTTGTGGCTGACCGGATAGCCTGAGTCTTTTTAGACTCTAGGAGTTCATTTTCTTTTGTCTCCGAGTCATTTGCTTTTGAGATCGGGACCAGAGCAGCTAGATTGGCATTCCACCTGGATGTAGTCACCTCGTTGGGAGATCATAGTCTAGGATATTTGAGACCGATTGACATTCAGCTGGGGGACAGGAATTTTCAGACCAGTTTGATCCTAATGGACATGCAGGATTACGATGTTATCCTAAGAATGGATTGGCTGGCACAACATTCAGCCGTGATAGATTGTGCCAAGAGAAGAGTTCTGGCAGAGTGTCTAGGCTAAGGCTGGTGTATGGTACAAGGCACCAGATCGGGTGAGCCCAGAAAAGTGATTTGTGCTATAAAGGCCTATCATCATCTGGTAAAAGGCAGTGTGGGCTATTTGGCCTGTGTGATAGTTTCTACTTTGCTTGTGGTCGAGATTCAGGACTTGCTGGTGGTGCGGGAATATCTCAATGTTTTTCCAAAGGAATTGCCTGGAATGCCACCGCATAGGAAAGTGGAGTTTGTGATTTATTTAGTGTTGGGATCAGGTCCTATTTCCAAGGCTCTATACAAGATGGCACCTGTGGAGTTAAGGGAGCTCCAGAATCAGCTATAGGAACTGATGGATAAGGGATTCATTCATCCCAGCGTTTCACCCTAGGGAGCATCGGTTCTGTTTGTTAAGAAGAAGGATGGTTCACTTCGACTCTGCATAGACTACCGGATGTTGAACCAGATTACTGTGAAGAACAAGTATCTACTGCCCAAGATCAATGATTTGTTTGACCAGTTGCAGGGAGCATCAATGTTTTCAAAGATAGACGTGAAGTCTGGATACCATCAGTTGAGGATCGGTGAGCCAGAAGTGCAGATGACAGCCTTTTGTACTCGTTATGGACATTATGAATTTTTGGTGATGCCATTCGGGTTGACGAATGCTCTGACTACTTTCATGGACCTGATGAATAGGGTGTTCAGGCCCTATTTGGATCAGTTTGTGGTCATCTTTGTAGATGATGTTTTGGTGTATTCTCTGGATGTTTAGTCCCACTGGAAACATTTGAGGATCGTACTAGAGACACTGAGGCAACATCAGCTGTATGCCAAGTTCTCCAAGTGCCAGTTTTGGCTGGAAGAGGTGTCTTTCCTTGGTTATATTAATTTAGGAGAAGGCATCCATGTAGATCCAGCCAAAGTGGAGGTTGTGAGCAGTTGGGCCAGACTGAAGACAGTAACTGAGATTAGAAGTTTTCTCGGCCTGGCAGGATATTATAGGAGATTCATCCAAGATTTCCCCAAGATTGTTGCACCATTAACCAGACTGACTTGAAAGGAAGTGCACTTTGCTTGGGATTGGTAGTGTGATGAAAGCTTCAACGTGTTGAAAGCTCGTTTGGTAGTAGCCCTAGTCTTGACTTTGCCCTCTGGGAGTGGCGATCTCATAGTCTACAGTGATGCCTATGGAACTGGTTTTGAGTGTGTCCTAATGCAGCACAGTAGGGTGGTGGCGTATGCCTTGCGTCAGTTGAAAGATCATGAGAAGAAATATTCCACCCATGATTTAGAGATGGCAATTGTTGTGTTTGCCATGAAGATTTGGAGGCATTATTTATATGGCAAATAGTTTGTGGTGTACACAGATCATAAGAGTTTGAAGTACATCTCTATTTAGAAGGATTTGAACCTGAGACAGAGGTGCTTGGTGGAGTACATTAAGGATTATGATTTCAGTTTGTTGTACCACCTAGGAAAAGCAAATGTGGTTGCAGATGCTTTGAGCAGACACACTCATGTCATGGCTAGTCTGATGATCCATGAATGGAAATTGTTAAAGGGACTAGTGGAGTGCAGGCCATGGAGACAGTCTTAGGGAACTGCTAGAGTGGTGCTGGCAAATTTGTTTGTTCCCCCGAGGATGATTGAGGCGATAGTCATAGCTCAGCGATGTGATTCTTTTGTGTCAAATATGTGGAGGAAGCTGGAAGCTGGTAATGCCCCTCACTTCTCAGTCGAGGTAGATGGTGGGTTGAGATATGATTTGAGACTATATGTGCCTCAAGTAGAGGAAATCAAGAACAGTTTGTTGGATTAATCCCATCGCTCCAGACACACTATCCATCTAGGAAGCACCAAGATGTATGAAGACCTGAAGAGGAACTTCTAGTGGACTAGGATGAAGAGAGAGATTGATGAGTATGTGGCGAAGTGTGCAACCTACCAGATGGTGAAAATAGAGCACCAAGAGTCCGGAGGGACTTTGCAGCCTCTGGACGTTCCAGTGTGGAAATGGGAAAATATGTCGATGGACTTTGTGACGGGTTTGCCATGAACCCAAAGAAAGAATGATACAGTTTGGGTGATAGTGGATCACCTCACAAAAACGGCATATTTCTTGCCAATGAGGGTGAATCTACCTTTGGCAAAACTGGCAGAGTTGTATGTGATTGAGATTGTAAGATTGCATGGTGTCCCAGTGTCTATTGTGTCTAACAGAGACACGAGGTTTACATCGAGATTCTGAGGAGCTCTGTAGGAGGCTTTTGGCACGGTGCTAAATTTTAGCACTGCCTTTCACCCCTAGATGGATGGCCAGACAGAGAGGACCATCCAGACACTAGAGGACATGCTGAGGGCCTGCGCCTTGGACTTTGGTGGTGGCTGGGAGGATCACTTACCTTTAATCGATTTTGCATATAATAATAGTTACCACGCCAGCATTGGTATGGCTCCATATGAGGTAGACCCTGTAGGACACCCACTTGCTGGAGTGAGGTGGGTGAGAGACAGTTAGTTGGGCCCGAGATCATATAGTAATACGAGGGCAAGGTGTATCTGATCAGGAAGAGGTTGTTGTCTGCCCAGAGTAGGTAGAAGAGCTATGCTGATAGGAGGCGGAGACCTCTAAAATTCGAGGTGGGAGACTTCATATTCTTGAAGGTGTCACCAACCAAGGGTGTGATGCGATTCGATAAGAGAGGCAAGTTGAGCCCTAGATACATCAGACCGTACCAGATTACCAAGAGGGTTGGTGAGGTGGCATACAGACTAGTTCTGCCTTTAGAGTTCACTGGTGTGCACAAGACCTTCCATGTATCGTTGTTGAGGAAGTGTTTGGCTGATGCGTCCTAGGTGATACTAGTGTTGCCAGAGGAGCTGCGGGAAGACCTGTCAATGGTTGAAAATGCAGTCCAGATACTAGACAAAAAAGAGTAAGTCCTCAAGAACAAAGTGATTCCATTAGTGTTAGTTTAGTAACAACACCAAGGTACAAAGGAGGCTACCTGGGAGCGCGAGGTGAACATCTAGAGGCAGTACCCATATTTGTTTTACTAGAGCTGAATTTCGAAGACGAAATTCTTTTATGGGGGGTAAGATGTGACATCTGGGCCTAATTATCCATTTTTAATTATAAACCATGTAATTAGTTGCAATATTGTATAAATGGTTTATTAATGGATAATCTGTTGTTTCTTGGATGTGTGAGAGTTGGGTTGACTTTCTGTGCACCTATTTGTGATTTGGGACCAATGCAGGGTTCACTTTGGGGATGCACAATTGTCTCGATTTACGTGCCTATCTTTTCTTCTTTATCTTTCCTTCTTTTTCTCTCTCTCTTTTTCCATCTCTCCCTCACGAGCCACCATCTTGTCTTCTTCTTCTTCCCCTCTCCCCACCCGTGCCACCACAAGCCAGTGGCCCATGCCTTCCTGTCCTCTCCGACGTGATGGGTGGCAGCACCATGCAGGTGAAGGTGGAGTTAAAGAGGAGGGGAGATTGAGAGAGGGGTAGACGCAAGGGAGAAGACGGAGAGGAAGAACGACACGCATAAAGGGGGTGGTGGTTGTCCATGTGGTTCACCGGCAGAGGAGCTTCGCCGGGGCTGCGCCGGAGTGCGGGGGGACTCACCGGAGTTGGGGAAGCCTGTCGGAATAGGTACGTGGCTCCTCTTCTCCTTTGCTCTCTTCTTCTCTTTTTGGTAGGTTAAATGCATGAAAATGGTGTAAAATGCATGTTAAATCATAGAAAAATAGTGGAATTGATGAGAATGAGTTGAATAGCATGAAATATAGATATCACGCAGTTAGGATGGAATTTGGTAAGGATATACGAGATTTTGGGATGAAGGCTATAGTAGCCGTTTTTATGTCTCATCCCTTTGTGATTTCCGTGTGGATTGTGTAGTTAATGGAATCATGAATGGTTTGAGGGATTTTGAAGTAGAGTCTAGGATCTACACCCCCATGATTTATTGGTATTTTGTGATGTGTGTTTGGTGGGTTCGACGGAGGCTCCCACTTCCGACGATTTCGTCGACTGAAACAGGGGAATGCCTTGGTTGCGGGAAATTCGGTATGCCGAATTGAATTCGGATACCGAAATCCTAACAGATTAAGCAAGGATACCTAGTTTTGGTAGGCCGAAATCACCCAGTCGACTGAAACAGCGATTTTTGGTGTACCAAAAATGCTCGGTGTACCAAACCAGGAATTTTTGGTATACCGAACCTGGGCTTCGATCTACAGATTTTGCCCTGGCCCGAATATTATATAAATATATAATGTGATTATAAAATGAAAGAAAGGGTTTTAAATGGACAATGAGCATGTGTTAATGATGTTTTCCCCATGTAATGACATGGAGGAATATGGAACCCAAATAAGTGTATTTGGGAGTGGTTTTGGGTTTAAGGCTCTAAAACTGAATAAAAGAGAATAAATGTGTGGCTTTTGTGTAATTTTGGGCATGAGACCCAATTTATGATTTTTTTTAAAGCATGGTTTTTCATGGATTGAGTTGGAACCCTAGAAGTGGGTTAGGTGTTGCTTGGGAACACATTCCTGCAACGAAAAAGAATGAAATGGAAATGGTTTTGAATAGGAAAACTTAAAGAGTTTTGAAAATGAAACACTAATAATGTGTTAAGGAACCACGGGGGTTGGTATCGACAATGTGGTAGGGAGTATGAGGCTCTAATGAAACCAGTTGCCAAATACGACTGTGGTTGCCGAGCTTGAGACAGTGTAGGCTGAGCTTGGGTCGTTGAACCTAGTTGTTCGGGTCACAGAGCTCGTGACGGTGTTGGTTGAGCCTAGGTTATTGAACCTAGCTGTTCGGGTCGCTAACGGTGTAGGCTAAGCCTGGGTCAATGAACCTAGTTGTTCGGGTCACCGATGTGATGTCGGACAAAGACGTATCCCCATGCATACATGAAAGAGATTGAGGCCAGTTGGTCGGGGCGGTGGCATCCTACACGAGCAATTTTACCGTGGTAGTGCGTGGAGGTAGGGGAAATGATGTCCTCACCTACTACTTGTGTACCTGGCTACCCATGATCAAGGTAACATCAATAAAGAAAAGTGGAAATGAATAAGAAAATAATGTGATTTCGAGAAAATGAAAAGAAATGTGATTTGGCAAGGATTGGACATATGAATGATCCTAAAATCCTGGAATGAAACAATGATGGTGTTTTAACCAGTTCGTAGCCAATGCTTGTGATTTAGGTTTTAAGCCCTGTGAGGCATTGTGGTTTAGGCTCGATTTGGTCGGAAATGTGGATTTCTCAGAATATGAGAAATGTTTTGAAAAGGATAAAAAGAAAGTAAAAATGGGTTTTGGAAAAAGGAATGTCGTTTTGAAAACAAAATTCCAAATGTTTCAAAAAAAAAAGAAAGAAAAAGTGAATCTTGAGATAGTACAATGTGGGATCAGATTCCCGAATGATTTCAAAGGAAAGGGCAAGGATGTTTTAAATTGGATCTTCAAAAGAAAACCAAGATTTATAAATTAAAAGTCGAGTTTTTGGCATTTCGTTGGATTTTTGTTGTTTGTATGTTTGGGGAGTGTCCTGGGTGACTTAAATGTCACTCTAGCATGCTTGTTTGGTTTCAGGAGCGGATCGTATGCAGTCGAGTTCCAGTGCTAGAGTCGAAGCTGCTACCTGCACATTGTTTCCTAGAGGTGAGCCTCAGTTACAGTTATTTAATTATTGTTGTAGTTAGTGTAATTTTTCTTATGATACTATGATTTTGGTAATGTGCCTCGGTTCAGGGCATTACATTCTAACTCCCGACCTCTTAGAGTACTACAAAGAGGCTTCACTGCTAGTCCAAGTGATTGCTAAACATTGTGTCTAACGTCTCTTACAATGTCTAGTAATAGCTAGTTGCTTCGATAGACTGGAAGAAATCAAAGTGCCATTTTTGTCTCGTCCTTCAGCTTTCAAGATCAAAACAATATACCGAAAAATTTCGATATGCTGAACTTTTCTTCCTGATTCGATATTCTGATTTTCTTCGGTATGCCAAATTACTTATCCCTTACATAATATTAGAAATTGAATATTTTCGGTATGCCAATAATTTTTAGTGTACTGATTTTTACATGAATTACATATGTACATTAACATTACACCTTTGTGTTTTACTTAAGAATTTTGAGTCATTAAGCATCGCATAGATTTACAATCTTCCTTATTGGTTTCTCTGTGATTTATCTCTTCAATGATCTCCATAGAATATCTCAAACAATTTGTTAGATCAAAATATAAAGCACGATAATATAAATTTCTTTTGTTATCATCAAATTACAATATGCATGCATTTACTTCCAACAATCTCCATCTTTTTTATGATGACAAAAACTTGAAATAAAATATAATTATATGCTCCCCCTATTGATAATTAGGAATTGAGTTTTATTGATTTTCATTTGACTCCCCCCAGCTATATGCCACCCCTATTTTATTTCCTTTAAATGTCATGCCAATTAATTGCTTTACTCCCCCTTTATGTCATAAGTAAATAAGGATAGGTTGTAATACTCATGTTGCTCATTAATATAATACTTATGTTCATTCGCATAGTATCATCACATATTATATCAAGTAGCACTTTCATAAATAATCATTCAATTTGTTTCACATTATGATATTGTAAATAATATTCATAACATAAAAAAATATCAAGTATCATTCTTCCATAACCATTATAAAAATCCACATACTTGTTGTTAAATCATACTTGTCATTTAATATTAATCCAAGATCATAAAGTTTTTGACAAAAGACTTAAACAACCATAGACTCAATAAACACTTGGGAGGCAGTGGAGGCGGATAGGATTGAATGAATCTCATTACATCATTATGATATTCTTCCAACTTAACTTGGTATGCATCCAATTGATAGTACGATTCCATTTTGTATTCACTAAATTGTGTAGTCAATATCTGAATGCTTTCATCAATCATGTGAACATGATCAATGGAAGAGCGATGATCTTCTTCTATCATTTGAAGTCACTCGCATGAAGACCAATGGTGTTCTTCTTGTTGTTGTTTGAGAGAAGCAATATCAGCATGAAGACCCACAATTTGGTTGGACAATTCTTCCTCGGAATCATTGGAGCGTTCCTTCTCTACTTGAGTAGATGCACTTGAAGAGAGGATCGGATTCCTTTAAGAGCATTAGATCACTCCCAAGCTTGTTCTATTTTATTAATTGCTGCGGAAAGGGGTTTGGTCATAACTACAAGGGAGGGCTCATTTACGAGGGATACACCAAAATGTTCAAATAAATAGGTGAGAGGAGGACCAAAAAACAATTTTGTTTTGATGTGGGACATACAATGAATGATGACCCTTCTCGAATTAACCTTTATGTTCTTGAAGATAGCATAGACTGCCTTACAGGTAAGCTCTCTAAGTGTGACATCTAGACCTGATTATCCAATTAATGTAA
This sequence comes from Posidonia australis, assembly GCA_024699735.1. Taxonomy (NCBI): domain Eukaryota; kingdom Viridiplantae; phylum Streptophyta; class Magnoliopsida; order Alismatales; family Posidoniaceae; genus Posidonia; species Posidonia australis. The sequence goes on along the minus strand of JAMKQA010122756.1, from coordinate 3,550 downwards.
ACCATGAGATTAATTGTAATATTTGAATATTGTTTATCAATGAATAATTTGATATTCTAGTGTTGATGTGTGTCTCTCTCTATGTGGTCGGATATTAGATACTAGTTGTGTGGCTGTGGTGTTGTGCCTAGGGGTGTGGGACTAGGTTGGACCTGGGTCAACCAAAGCATAGTGCTCCTTGAACCCTACGCTTGTCCTCTTCCCCTTCCCTTTCCTTTCCTTCCTCGACGACCTATGCCTCTAGAGCATGCTCGTGATGACTAGTCCTCTCTGTCACTTGTATGGTGGGGCAGTGATCTGTGGGATTTGTAGAAGCGGTCGGGGCAGAGGAGCTTAAGAAGGGCCAGAGGGATGGTGTCGAAGGCATGAGCAAACGAGAGAGAGAGAGAGATAGAGGTGGAGTTGGTGCCTAGCAGGAGAGGAATTCTGAGTGCACGACCACTGATGGCCAAGGATTGTCGGAGGCTTGCTAGTGGAGCACCGTGTGGTGGTGGAGGTTGTCGGAGTGCCGATCCAAGTACGTGACCCCTTCCTTCCTTCTTTTCCTTCGTTTTGACGAAATGGGTTAATTACATGAAACTGATGTAAAATGCATGATAAATCATCAAAAAATAGTAAAAATGATGGAAATGTGATGAATGATATGAATGTGTAGAGATCATGCTAGGTTGTATGATTTTCATGAATTTTTGGTAGAAAATGGAATGCATGCTATAGTGTTATGAAATGAGTCTCATGCTTTTATGATTTTATTTAGAACAACATGCTTAATGGATTTGTAAATGGTTTGAAGTGGACTTGAACGTCTACATCTCATGTTTAATGTATGATTTTTGGTGTATGTTTGATGGGTCTGTCGGAGGTCCCAATTTTGGCGAACACATGGTTAAGGCTTAGGTGATGTATTCTAGGATAGGACATTTCGGTATGCCAAATTGGGTTCGACATACTATTTTGCTGTAAGATTTCGACCAGAGACCCCAATTTAGAAGACCAAAATTATCTAATCTTCCGTTTCAAGGGAATTCAGTCAACCAAAATGTTTCGGTCGAATGAAACAGGAATTTTCGTACGACCGAATTCCAAGCTCGGTCGACCATTCTAGGTGTCTGATGCTTAGTTTGGTATACCGATTTGGTTCGATTTGCCGAACCAGGCCCTTGGCCCATATGAATGAATGTGTATGAAAAAAATGGAAATAGATGGTTTTAAATGGATAATGGGCATGTATCATTGATGTTTTCCCCATGTAAATGTCATGAAGGAATATGGAATCCAAATAAATGAATTTGAAAGTGGTTTTGGACCTTACGTCCCAAAATGAAAAGGAATTGTTAAGTGATTGGCTTGATGTGATTTTTAGGCATGAAGCCCAATAATAAATATGAATGCATGGTTTTATATAATTTTGAGTTTGGGACCCAACTGAAGGGTTCAAGTTGCATGGAAGTGACTTCCAGCAATGAAAAGAGAATGTGTAATGGTTTTAAAAGAAGACCCAAGAGTTTTAAAAAAAAATAATAATGTGTTCTAGAGCCATGAGGGGTTGGTGTCGGCAAAGTGGTAGGAGTAAGAGACTCCAATGAAACCAATTTTTTGATATGACCGTGGTTGTTAATGTGGAACCACGAGGGGTTGATGTTGGCAAATTGGTATGGAACCAATTGTCAGATACAACCGTGGTTACTGAGTTTTGAGACAGTGTAGGCTAAGCCAGGGTGTATGAACATAGTTGTTCGGGTCATCGATGGGACATCAGGAAATGATGTATCCCTGTGTATATGAAATTGAAATAGAGGCTTGTGGGCTGAGGCGATGTCCTCTCACATAGGGAACTTCACTGCGACAGTGCAAAGAGGTAGAGGAAATGGTGTCCTCACCTACTACTTGTGTGCTTGGTTACCTCTAATCAAGGTAACACCAATAAGAAAAGTGGAAATAAAATGTGTAGTTTTAGCTAGAATTAGACTTGTGCCTTGCCTTCAGATTCTAGTGACGAAAGAGGATCATGTTTTAACAAATTGCCAGCCAATGTATACGGTTTTATTTTGAACCCTATGAAGCCCTGTGTTTTACGCTGGATGTGGTTAAGAATGTGGATTTCTTGGAAAGCATAAAATGGTTTTAAAGATGCATAATTTGGAAAGGAAAGTATGAGCTATTGAAAAAGGTCATGGTTTGGACAAAGATTCCAAATGTTCTTCAAAGAAATGATGCTTTGGAATGGATTTTTGGAAACCACGTTTTATAATAGTCTAGGCTTGTATTTTCTTGCTGTTTTGCCATGGTTTCTGTGTGGGGTGCGTTCTAGGTGACTTGAATGTCAGTCACGCATGCTTTGTTTGGTTTTCAGGTGTAGTCCAGTTCCCGTACCCACGTAGGAGCCACTAGCCCACATTGTTCTTGGAGGTGAGCCTTAGGTAGTTATAGTTTTTGAGATAATGCTGTAATTATTGTAATTGCTTGTGATACTATGATTTAGGTATTATACCCAGGTTTAGGGCATTACAAAGTGGTATTAGAGCTATGGCTACACCTAGTACACTAGCTTGGTGATGTCCAGTCTAGTGGCTCCTTGTGACTACACAATAGAGAGTCTTGCACATGATTTTGGTTGTTGTTTACCTTTGTTGTGCTAGTAGGAAGATGTCTCGTCGAGGCCAAAGTCATGGCAGGGCCCCAATGCCCCACTCAAAGGTCAGGGAGGGTAGTGCCTGGAGGGGCATGTGGCAAAAATTTGACAAGCTGATGCGGGGTTTCGCCCAGTCCTTTGGCAACAATAAGGATGAGGTGAAAGGAGACCCATGGGTCAAGCAATTCCACCTGTTAGGTGCACCAACTCTAAATGGGCATGGCACATTGGAGGAGTGTGAGGCTTGATTCCAAGTGGTAGAGAAGATTCTAGAGGGGATCAAGTGTCCTACTGAGAAGTGGATTCGGATCGCAGCATTTCAGCTTAAGGGCACTGCGGATCAGTGCTAGAGGGCTACACGCCGCACCAAGTTCCCAAATGTGGATCAGTTGATGTTCTCATGGGAGGAGTTCTCAGAGGAATTTTATGAGAGGTTCTTTCCTGAGCATGAGAGGGACAAGTTGGACAGAGAATTTCGGATCCTGAAGTAGGAAAGCTTGACTAAGGATGAGCATGAGTTGTCCTCCCATCAGCTAAAGTAGTTCTCTCAAGTTGTGGTTTTCAAGAAGAACAGAGCCAAGAAATTTGTAGAAGGGCTTAATCCAACACTGAGATCCAGAGTCATTGGCTACAGATGTTAAACATTGGCAAATGCCATTGAGCTTGCAAGCCTTTGCGAGGATGATTGTAGGTTGTTGTAACACCTGTAAAATTCATTTTGTAATTATTTACATTTTATGAATTTTATTTCCTGGACAGGTGTTACTGTTTCGAGGCCCATTGTGTGGTTTTGTGCTTTTGGGCTTGGGCTTCATGGGCAGGCTTCTATTTGCGTGTCCCTGTGCGTGGTTTGGCACTGTGCATTGTGGCACTGTGCTTGTGGGGCCCGCTTGGGTGTGGGCTGGTGGTTGAGGCTGG
>JAMKQA010122755.1:0-13761 GCA_024699735.1 Posidonia australis | reverse complement strand
GAGGACACTAACGAGGAATGTCCTCGCTAGCTACTCGCTAACTTTAAGCGAGGACATTTCCTCACGAGATCCCCGCTATATCTCCTCGTTATATTTTTACGAGGACATTTCCTCGCGACGTCCTCGCTACGTGTCCTCGCAAATTCTAATTTTTCTTGTAGTGCCTAGAGCAAAAATGGAGTGGTTGAGAGGAAACATAGATACATCACTGAAACAGGTATGACTCCCTTAGCTCACTCCAATGTTCTATCAAAATATTGGCTTAAAGCAGTTCACACAAACCACCTACTTAATCAATCGAGTGCTCCTGTCTAGCACTTTCTTCAAATCTCCTTTTGAACTTTATTTCAAAAATTCCCTGATTACACACATCTCAAAACATTTGGCTATCTTTGCTTTCCTTGTCTTTCTTCTTATCATTCTACCAAACTTGAATTCAAATATAAACCTTGTGTGTTTCTTGGTTATAATACTTCCCACAAAGGCTATAGATGTTTGTCTGGTAATGGAACTACAATTTATGTTTCCAGACATGTCAAGTTCAATGAGTCTTCTTTTCCCGTTGATTCTTCAATATCTTCTTCTATTATTTATTTTAATCATGATTTTGTTTCTAATTAGCTCTTTTGTGGACCTATCATTCATTCTAATCCTATTCCTACTCCTACAGATTCTATTTCAACTTTTCCTTTAACATCTTCTTTACAAAATAACTCTTCCATGTCAAAAGCTTCATCTTCTTCTAATTCATCATCTATTTTACCAAACACTAGTGCTGCTACTAGTATTTTTGCTTCTCAAAACAATACATATCTTATTGTTCATCCAATGATTACTAGATCTAAGTTTGGTATTTCTAAAAATAAAGTTTTCTATAGCACTAGACATCCTATCCTAACTGCTTTCTTACACAATACTATACCTGAACCTACCTATTATTCACAAGTTGTGAAACATCAACAATGGAGATAGGCCATGGATAATGAGTTTAATTCTCTAGCTCTAGCAATAAGGTTCTTGGTTTCGTGTACCATACAATCCTAAGATGAATATAATTGATTGCAAGTGGGTCTATAAATTGAAAACCAATGTAGATGGCTCTATGAACAAGCACAAAACCAGACTTGTTGCTAAATGGTGTTTACAAAAACCTAGACTAGATTTTATAGAAACCTTTAGTCTAATGGTTAAGCACACTATTATCAGATTATTTCTATCTTTAGCAGTAACTTGTGGTTAGCAGTTGAGGCAGTTGGATGTGGAATGTGCCTTTCTTCATGGAGATTTAAAAGAAGAGGTCTATATGTCTCAACCACAGGGTATGTTGATAACACAAAACCTACTCATGTATGTAGAATGCTGAAGTCAAATTATGGTCTTTGATAGGCTCAAAGAGCCTGGTATGAAAAAAGTTTTACCAAATTGGTTGAGCTTGGATTTATTGTATCCAATTCAGATCCCTTTTTATTCATCTATGCCACTAGTTTAGCCAAATTGTACCTTTTACTATATGTAGACGACATTATAATCACTGGCACTTCTTCAACAATTATTGATCAGTTGATACAAAGCTTAAGTATTTCTTTCAACATGAAGGATATGGGAGCTTTGTCATATTTTCTTGGAATAAGTATTACAAGGTTTGATTTTGTCCTCACTCTTAGTCAATCCAAATACATTATTTAGTTACTTGAAAAGTTTGATATGATAGAGCGTAAGCTTATTTCAAATCCAGCTACTATCACAAAGTTAAACAATGCTGATGGTGAGCTGCTTTCCAATCCCACTTCTTACAGAAGTGTAGTAGGGCCTCTTCAATATATCACATTGACCAAGCCTGACATTGCTTATTCAGTAAATCAGGTTTTCCAATTTCTTCAAGCACCTACTACTTTGCATATGACAACAGTCAAAATGATTCTTCGGTTTTTAAAGAGTACTTTGGCAGTTGTTCTTACTTTTACCTTTGGTTTAGTAGAGTTATCTGCCTACTGTGATATTGATTGGGTTGGCTGTCCAGTTGATTGTCGGTCAACTAATGGCTACTGTGTATATCTTGGATAGAACCCTATCTCATGGTATGCTAACAAGCAAAGCGTAGTGTCCCATTCATCAATTGAGGCTAAATATCTATGTATTGCTCACACCACTGTTGAACTCTACAGGATTTGATCACTGTTATAAGAAATTCACATTCCTTTAGCCAAAGCATCCATTATTCATTGTGACAATGTCTCTGCCATTTCCCTATCTTTGAATTCTATCTTTCATGCTAGAACGAAACATATTGAAGTGGATTATCATTTAGTTCGTGAGAAAATTACTAGAAAGCAGGTGGTCCTGAGATATATTTCAACTACTGATTAGGTGGCTGACATATTTACCAAAGGGCTTCACCTTCATGATCCCAGGTTAAGCTTGACGACGGTTGATAGCAGATGTTTAGATAATATATTAGTGGCTTTCAATGACTGTAATTAGATAGGTGGTTAGTGAATTTGTGATTAGTTCCAATTTATTATTTCTATTGAAGGTTTGTCAAAGTTAAACATAATAGTTGTTGTCATATATACAAGAGAGACGGCTGCTCATGAAATGAGATAGAGCAACATCATTTTCTTTGTCATCTTCTTTCTTCTTTCTCTTTCTCTATTGTTTTTCTACAACACCCATCACCTCGAGCTTTGTTTCAACTATATCCTCGTGTCTCTTTGTTTCTTTTGAGATTTGTCGAGTTCCATCTCTTTTCTTTTGGGTTATTGGCTATTCTCTTAGGTTCAAAAGTTTGTTGCTGATTTCTTTCTTACTTTTGCCACTTGGAATATTCCTTTTCTTTGCCTAATGCTTTTGGATTCTCTTCCACCCAGCCACTCAAAAGTGCTCATGAGGATAGGCAGCCATTGAGCAATCTTAGTTTGGTTTTTGATGGGTCTAGAATCCTTGATTTGCGATGCAATGGAAGCTTCTTTTGTCATTTCATGATTTATGGTTTGTTTGTGTCAAGGAAATCAAAGGAAGGAAAATATAGAGTCAAGATAAGAAAAAATGGAAAATGAAATCATGAAATTTTATTTTCTATGCACATGTAGAAGGTAGGGAAAAATATTTTAAACTTATGTTGGAGAGGTGTTGGAGAGGGAATGACACACTTTAAGCTTATGTTGGAAATAAAATGAGTTTATTTTCAATAGAAAATGTGTACAAACTCTGATTGTGAACATACTTTTTGGTCAAAAGTAAAATAATTTCTTTTTCCTTAGTTTCCTACCATTTTCAAGTGCACAAACCCCCATTTAGAATATTCTTTCAAGTTGTTTTGTTATTGTTTGAATGTGGTTTTCATTTCATACATCTCTTCAACTTGGGTTTACGTTAAAAGTCTTTTCCATGCTTTTATGTGCTATTTGTCTTTGCATTGTCCATATCTTAAATATTTTCTTGAGGGGTTGAGTCTTTGAATTCATGGTGTTTAGTTTTATTTTGATTAGCCTAATTTGTCATCTCATATCTGGAGCTACAAAGTCCTGATTCACGCTAGGTTTATTTTGTTGGATAGAACTTTTATTAGGCTTCACTTTCCATTCATTTTTCTTGGATTTTTAGAGATTAAGTTACATGTTGGGATATGCTAAAGTGACCACCTTATCATAGTTTAATGCAAAATTTCATATTTCTAGCTTACATTCACATTTAATTTGCTATTTATAATGTTTTTTTTTTTTGTTAACGGTTGAGATAGTAAGAGGTGAATGTCCCAGAATTTGAACCCGGGACCTGTGGTGAGTTTAAAGTTCTCCCAACCACTGTGACAATGAGCCATTGTCCTATTTATAATGTTGTTGAAATGAGTTTTTGTTAGCTTTGTTGCATACATAACATCTTTATCTATAATTTAAGATTTTGTTATATCCATTCACATTCTCTATCAATGTTTCAATGTTGGTCAAAGTAACATTGCACATAGAGACTTCGTTTTAGCATTGTTTTTGATGATTTATATTCCCTAGCTTTGTTTGAAGCATGCTTCATGACAATCTCATAAGTTTTATCTACAAATCTAGAGGTTTTTGTTCAATTATGCCATCATTTGCTAATTATTTATTTGGATTTTTGGAGGCTACTTGCTCTGTTATATGGCTGCAATTTGAGCTTTATATCCATCTTTGGACTTTAGTTCTCGTTAATCCAACCATGGGATTGAAGATTTCTAAGTCTTGTTGGAGAGATGATACATTCACTTTTGTAACAAAGTTAAATTTCACGTAAGTTGAACTCCTAATCAATAACTTTTCTTTGACAAATTTAGTGTTGTGCAACAAATTCTATTGCATTCTTCTTTCACTTTTAGCCAAATTTCTCTTTATCTTGAGGACCTTTTTTCACTTTTCCCACAAGTGACCACATTGAGAGATTGAAACTTAGGTTTCTAACGTGCGAGGGTGTCTAACACTTTCCTTACATGTTGTGGAATATTTACTCGATCTTTGGTCACAATGATCACTTTACCCATTGCTTTCTTGGAGTCTTTTTTCATTTTCCTTTATTTTACCGTGATTTTCCTATTCTTTCCATATCTTCAATAAATTAAGTGACAACTCTCATTTTCTTGCATTTTCGATTATCAATCCCTTTATCTACCATTTCCACGCCTTGATCTCTAGCATAACCTACTCTCGTGCCGCCGTGTCAGATTTCCCATGGTTATAGTATAGCTATTTTGTCCAAATCCATTATGTAAAAGAAATTCTGGTTCTTCTCTTGCATGTCGAGAAAGTAATTATGAATTGCTTCAGCATCGCCCTCATAAAGTTTGAAGGTTCTCATTGTTTTAGCGGTATTCCTACAATCTTATTCAATAAACGACATATGTTCATGTTTACTGGCTTCTATAACAAATGAAGTTATTGTCTTGGATATAGTTTTTCTTGCATGGTCATCGATCGTTCGTAATTACTCTCATATGTAAATATATCATCATCTTCTTCGAACATAGTAATCGCATCAGTGACATGTCCAGTGTTTCATAATTATACTCGTGGTTCACATATGTTACCTAGTATCTACCATAATTGTGTAGACAAACCATTATTCGAGCTTGGCATTGTGTATTTACCGAGAGCTTCATTCCATACAATAAGTTGAGAGGTTTCACTAGGCCTTTTCCTTTTTTGCAACAAGCGAAGGTAACTTTCTTATATGAATTATCACTTGAATCAATTATCTTACAAGAACGTTGTATCTTTACACCAAACCCTATATTATTTGCATAAGCCATGTAGTACTTTAGATTGTCACAAAATGATTCAAATTCCATTCCATCCGTAGGAGCCATTAGGATTGTATCTTAAGGAAAACTCTCCATATCAAAAAAATGTACTTTATTATCCTTCACTTTATTATCAAAAATTTCTATATCAACGACATGATCAACGTTAACCTCCATTTTCTTGCTTCCTCCATTACTATTTGTATCTTGTTCATCACCATATTGACCTCAATCTCTAGTGTCACGAAGATCGACCTCCAAGTTGATAATATTTTCCACTCTATCAGTCATGTTTTTCTTAAGAATAACTACACAAAGAAACCCAATGACACTAGAATTATACGACATTGACAGGCAAATGATAATGGTGAACAGAACATTATAAAGAAACCCAATGATACTAGAATAGCACGATAATAATAGCCAATTGGCAACAGAGAATAGAAAAACTCACTGAAAGCCAGTGACAACATAAATACATAATAATATGATAACTACAGCGAAATACCAGAAAACAAAGAGACAATGAGAAAACAAAAAGGTAATACGACAACTATAACAAAATACCAGGAAACAAAGACACAAGGAAAAAATGAGAAGGAATGTACAAGAGAACAGTAACACATTTATTATAGAATACACTACCTTTTAAGGAACCTTACAAAGCAAAAAGAAATTAAACAAATATTAAATGAGTTCATATTAAATGCAATTAACTTCGAACATTTCAAATAAAAAATAACTTTTAAACTATTAAACCTTACAATAAATGAAATAATAAAAGTTACAAAAAAGACCTTTTTCGATATAAAGTAGTAGACGAAGAAGAGGAAATTAAACGAAGAAAGTTCTATTAAAAGAGAAAAGAAATTGATGATTTGAGAGGTAGAGAAGGAGATTATTAATGAAATTTGAATTTCCTTTCAAACTCTTGGTCAGAAGATAACTCTGTTTTTATACAAAAACACCAAAAATCATTAATTATCTTGTATCTTTCACTATAGTAAACTAGTAACAGTATCAGGAGAGGAGTTTACTTTACGTGACCACCACGTCGGAGTAATGTCAGTGGAGTCGATTTTATGGTCGAAAATAGGATCCAAATACCATTTTCCTTTTGAAATAATCCATCCTTAAATAATCCACAAACAAGCATTTTCCTAGATTTCAAAAAATATTCAGTGAGGAAAATAGAGTACAAAAAGACTTTGTTTTCCAACTTCGAACCCTTCTCCAATTCAGAAGAAAGTTTTATATCATTAGATTGGCAACGTTCAGCTGCACAGTAATGGAGGAAGTCTAATAACTTGCCTACTGAGTAGAACATACTTGCAGCAGTGCGTCTCTCAAAGAAGAGGCTGCCATGTTGCGTAGTGGATGTCTAACGCGGAAGCAGGTTTCTTCCATAGACACCAGGATGAAACAGGGTGCCTTGTCGTCTTCACGAATTTCGAAGTAAAGCATCTATAGGCAACAAGCGAATGTGATTGTCGGTAAAAGAATATCACTCTTCCAGCAATTTTAAAAATTTCAATCCCCTGGCAAAATCTGTACGTTTCCCTAAGGACAAGATTTTAATTATTGTCAAAGACAAATCTGCGGATGAGCACAAAGGAACCTGCACATGAGCACAAAGGAATCTGCAGAAAAGAAAATATCATCTTATTAACAATCTTACAAACCATATTCACGCCTTTTCCCTACCCGGAATCACAGAAAACATGGAGATCTTAATAATGATTGGGAAGAGACGGACAAGATCAAATGACCCCCTAAGATTTTACCAATCAGGAATGAGCTAGGTGACAATTGGCTTACTAACAGGTAGAATGACTGACATGAATGGATAAACCACACAATTTGATTCTCTAATGAAAATACAGAAGAGTAGCAGTGTCGGCTACACAAGGAATCATACAATTTGAGACATGCAGAAGGGCCTTTTTCTCTCCTTAAACAACAAAAGAAATCAAATAATGCCCCAAATCTGACCAAACTTATTTTACATTTTTGTATCAGTGACCTGATACATAGACTTGTTTCCATTACAGAAAGTACAGCGTATAGACCAGTGACAATTTTCCTTCACAACTGAGGCTGCTGCCTGAAGGCTAGGGCTTCTCTCCTTTCTGCATAAGGAAGAGGCAAAATGGGTTTCAAATGCAAGTTTTTTGAAAAATGAAACCTCCCCTCACATTTACATTTTACAAAATACAAAATTTCATGTCAGGATTCCACCACCACCACCTATAATTTGACCCAACATAATGCAATACGAACAAATGCGAGTTTGATAATAAAGGTCGTATGGCCTCACCAACCTTTAGATTTTACAAAATACACAATCTCATGTCAGGATTCCACCCTCATCACCACCTATAACTTGACCCAACACGTTGTAAAATACAAAGGTCCTAGAGTTCCAATCGAGGGACAACAAACTTCCATCTCGTCACAACATTTGCTATGTTGCAACGTACTGTTGATTCCTTTCTTGCACCTTCCTGCAATATTATATTTGTTAAACTTTGATAATATACATGACAGAGTGCCCAAGAAGGTTCAGAATAGACCCGAGATTTTCTGCAATGCAAGTTGCTTGGCAACAGCCACATTGGCAACTGTATATCTCCCTGCTGCCACTATTCTGTCGTTCAGCTTTGAATTTCAAAGTTGGCAATAGATGCCAATTAGCTGTATCCTATGAATGAGGAATTCACTAAGAAGAAAACAAATCAAATCTTCATAGTGCTGCAGGTATTTGTCATTGCTGTTAGCATCACGTCACCACATCAGGCAATTACCGTTAGAGTAAACTAATCCATTTTTCCTGTTCCACCACTGATGAACTCTTTCACTTATCAATTTCTTCTAGCCTTCTCAGCACTTCCTTGATCTCTGGTCTCAAGGATGGAGACGGCGAACAACAAGCAATTGCTAACTGAAAATATAAAAGTAACCTCCCTCCAGTATTGGACTTCTGATCTTTATCTTGACTCAGGAGTTCAGGATTAAAAATGTCTGGGAGTTTGCGCTCAAGGGCCACATTTCTGATAGAAGTTGGTAAATGAAATTCCCAAGATGATGACAAGTTGCTGGTTGTGGGTTCCTTCCGGGTAATCATCTCAAGGAAGATGACTCCCAAGCTGTAGATGTCAGTCTCTCTGCTTGCATCCTTTAATTTGATCATCTCTGGGGCCTTGTACCCATGTGATGCTGATACCTCAAGCATTTCTTGTGCTGCAGTGGGATTCAGTAGGAGATGCAGGCCATAGTCCGACAGATGAGGATGGAATTCTTCATCAAGTAAAATGTTTCTGGACTTCAGATTGCCATGGATAACGGGCTTCTGCAAAGCATTGTGGAGATGATCTATTCCTTTCGCAATACCAAGTGATACTTTATAGATAACCTCCCATTTGTATGGCTTTGAATTTCCATCTGTTCACAAGAGAAATAAACAAGCTAAATTGAGGAGAAAGGAAAATTGTTAAATGGAAAATCAACGAGAACACAAAGGTGGACAAACAATCAAAAGTCCAGCTGCTACATGCCAGTTAGTGGTACTTAATGATTGTAATAGCACATAAAAATGGCTTGCTTATTCCTCTAAATGTAATGAAGTATAACTGGTAGAAAAAATGGTATTTTTATCGCGAGAGAATGCAATAGTTTTCTTTTAAAATGTGACAGGGCATAACAGCTATGCTGCCAGAACAAGATCTGACCAGTCTCACTCTCACTCCCCGAAGAGAAGATGATTGAAAAAAGACAGACAACTGAAAAAATAAAACCAATTGATCTGAGCAATGAACGTGTTTTTTTCTCATACACACCCGCAACACAGAAAGCAACAACTAAAACTACATATTGGACAGCTTTCATACTAGCAATATGCCAGGCTCACTTTAAAAACTAGAACAAACTCCCATGCATGCAATGCGGTTTTCTCCTTCAATTTCAACAATATGACAGTAGTGCATGTGCCTACTTAAACCAAACTATTGGGAATAGAAATAAACTATCTCGGCTTCCTAGTATCAGAAGTGGATCGATCAGCACTACGTAATCAATAACGCTAAAGAAATAGTACCTCGATATCATACCACGAAAAAAAAAAGTCAAAATTCACAGCTCCCAACAAATAATCTACACCCTGTGGAACCACCAAGAACATTTCCAAGTTCCACACAAACCCCCTGAGCGGCGACGCTCACCGAGAACAAAATGTACTGAGAAAAAAATTGTAACCTAGTAGAGCTCCTAACAATCAACTTCATACCAACAGCAACAGCAATTCAAACAAAATCCAAAAGAGAGAAACAAAGAAAAAGAACCAATCTTTTACCTCTGAGAAACTGATACAGAGACCCATCCTGGAAGAACGGGTGCACAAGAAGCTTCTCCCCTCTCGGCCCGACGTACAGCGCCAACAGCGGGACCAGATTGGGGTGCCTCAAAACCCCCAGCAACTGCACCGCCGGGAAGATCTCCTTCGTACTCCCCATACACGCCGGCCTCACAAACCGCAACAACATAAGCACCACCCCATTCCCGCTTCCACTCCCATTTCCCCCTCCCACCTGCAAGCTCGCCTTGTACAGCGTGCTGTAGCTCGACTTCCCCACCACCTCCCCTGGCGCATCCAGAATCCCATGGACCGTGAGCTCCTCCCCTCCCGGGAAAACAACCAAATCCTCCTCCTCCCCCACCTCCTCCTCGTCCCCGTCATCACCATCGACCCAATCCCCCTCCAACCCTCCCTTCACCTCCCTCCTCCTCCGCCTCCTCGCCTTATAGGAGCGTCTTTTACAGTAGCACATCGCGAACAAGACCAAACCCACAAATAGAACCGGGAAAACCACCCCAAGCACAACCCGCAGCCCACGGTCGACACCCATCACAATTCCACCGCCGCCACCACCTCCTCCTCCTCGCTCCAAACACCAGCTCCTTTCTACTCCGCCATGATCACAGGAATCGCATTGCAGAGTTTGCAAGGAAGCATCAGGCAAAGCGGAGGACGAGATGGGAATGGCGTGCGGGGGAGTGCAAGTGCAATTTCCGAACCCTAGAAAAAATCCTTCGCCCTCCTCCTCCCCTTCTTCTTCTTACCTGTTTTTATCTTTTGTCTTTTTTTTCACTCTGGTGAAGGGGAGGGAGGAAGGAAGGAAGGAAGGACGGACAGAAGGAGAGAGAGAGCACAGTGAAGCAAAGGTGGGTTTTTCACGTTAGGATTGGGTTGACACGTGGGAGACATGGTTGGTAGGCTAGTGCTTTTGGAGTTACGAAATGACGGATTTGACCCTGGAGGCAGACTCCGAGTGTTTGTTTGTTCGAGGGCTATTAATGGGCGCCTGACGGGGGGAAAACGACGACATGGTGGCCGTGGGTGGGTGAAAACCGAGAAGGGAGGAGAACTTCCAGTTCCGGTAGATCTATTTTTTTGGATGGAAGCGTACACTTTTGGTACCCGCGTGTCTTCTGGAGTCGGTGTGCGCTTGCGCTTGAGAAGAATGCTAATGCATGTTTCCTCTCTCGAAACATTAAGTTTGACGAGACTGGTTTACGATTAAAATGGCAAAATATCCATTGTGACCCACCAATTATCTTTTTTGTATTTAGTACGCCAGCATTAGATCAAATCTCTACGTTTTGTTCCCACTCTCGTTGTCAGTTTTGAATTTTGATCCGGGTTTTCTGATCAATTAAAACTATTTACAGTTGGTTACAAGAATACAATGCATGTGGTTTGGTGGATTCTTGGAATGACGCCTTGTTTTCTCTTCTGCTTTTTTCAACTCTTTAGATACTGCTTGGATCGAGCGAAGTGGTGAGAAGAGAAACGCTCGAAGAAGAAGATGGGGGAGAGAGTGTGAAACAGATGAGCAAAAAATAGAGTCATTTACTTTTTCTCCAAACATACATACAGGGTATATCATTAAACTGGTTAAGTCTAATTTCTAAGGGTGAAATCTTAGTAGAGCTACAATTGAAAAGATTGCTCCATTGTGAACTAGAGATTGCAGGTTTGAATTTTGGAAGCAACCTCTCTGCATTTGAGGATAGAGTTGCATACAAATGGATATCTCATGTTCTTACGAGCCTACCATATTGGATTTGTACTTTTATTTACAATACTTCTATGTCGGTTACCCAAAAAAAAAAAGAAGAGAGCTTACAATAAATAATTAAATATCCAAGCTCCTACATGAGGCGTAAAAGTAGAAAGGTGAAGAAAAATCAATAAATAGTAATGCAACTTAATCAAGGGCTGAATGAGAAACGGATGCATTTTTTTCAGAAGTAAAAAGGAGAGAAAGAGGATTCAGTTGTCACACTGTGAATGTAATAACTCATGCTGTTGAACTCATATAATACGATCAATGCTTATTTTGTCTACAAGTGTAGCGATTCATGTTGCTGACTTCATATAGTAGTAGTCTCAAGGCTGAGTAACTGCGTTTGTCTTAGTAGAAAGTATGCATGTTGCTAACCTGTAGTATGATTAAGGTTCGGTTTGACTGAGCGTTGAGAGGAGGAGAGAAACAACTAAAAGGAGCATGTCATGTGGGGCTGTAAGCGAGAGAAATTGAATACCACATGTATGGTGTAACAGTTTAGCAGCAAAAATTGTAGAGGGGACCTCTTTTTTCTAGCTGTAGGTCTCTGCAACTCTGCAAGTCATTAGGTAACGGTGTGGCGCAATTTCATTAAGCAACTTGTGTGGGGATTCAGCTTCAGGAGGAGGACAGAGACCACTCTGTTCTATCTCAGCACTGAGCAAAAAACAGGCAGTAGGGCGTGGTCGGTGACATTATTGGACAATGGATAGTCACATGAAGCTTTCAACAATATGATTTGCTTGGTCCCACGAGGCAATTCTCGTGTTTCAAAAAATGTGACTTCTGTTTTTTGTCGTAGAAATTGGTAATCAATCCCTCTAAGTTCTAACAGTGAACGCGAGAGGAAATAACCAACTACCATATGTAACTTCGGGTCATAACTTCAGGTGGACTTTAAACTTTACGTTACTGTGATTGTAATTTTTGATAAATAGAAAGAAATATAACTATCGATTACCAAAAACTTCGGATCATAACTCAAATCTTTCGAGTTCCAAAAGGTACCTGTGTGAGTGGCTAGATAATGAGATTTATCTGCTTCAACATGTCGACCCCTAGACTCATCATATTTCGCTCTCCCTCTCGCTCTCGCTCTTGGTTCACCCAGCTTTGTGCTTTTTCCTTTGCCCTCATGGGCCGCCATCGGGGAGGATCGGGTCATCTGGCTCGTCGATTGCTCCTTAGCATCACTAACTTCGACTGACAAGTTTTCAAAGATCGTTTGCTGAAAGAGGAGGACGAGATCTCTTCTCCTTCTCGTCCGTTGTCGCGCAGCCGTAGGCACCTGGCGTCTCATAGTCGCCATGGTCCTTATGGGAAAAAAACCTCGCAGGTATGCCGCTCGGCCCCCACTTCTTCCTTTTCTTCTTCTTGCTCCGGGAATATGCCACGATCGTGGAACTTCCCGATTTGTGGGGGGAGATTCTCCGCCTCCTGATTTCTGTGCGTCAACTTTCGCATCTCTTAGAGCTCTATGGCGGAGCCAGGTTCTAATTTTTTGCTTATTTTAAATGTTAATCTTGTGGTTATGCCAAAAACATTACATACTCGTGCATTTTTCTGTCTTTCCACTTGTATTTTGTGGAAGGACTTTGGTTCGATTAAGGGTTTAAATAACCTCAGTTGTTCTTTTCGAACAACATTCTTTTCCCCCAAACCCCTAGTCTCAGTAGGTGGTTCTAATGAGGTTGGTTCTGACATTGCTCTTTGTGAATCTTCGCTTATCGAGGCTGTTGGACATAGCGCTGTGGAGAACTGGCTCCCCTTCGCTTTTGATCTGGTTTTTTATCCTCTTACCTTCCCCAGAGATCTCCCTTCGCCTATTGGTCCTCGGTGACGAGAGGGGGTTTTGTCCCGGTGTAGATGCCGGGGCATATCGCCGACGACGACGACCTTATCATCTCAGGCATGGAATTTCTCCATCTTCTCTCCTCCTAATTTTAATTTTAATAATTTTACAGTAGAAAATCACTGTTCTTGTAATTTAAAGGATAATTTTTCTTTTAATGAGGATAATAATGTCATCAACCATCACTCTCCTTCAATGGTTGCGAGGGCATCCTCACCGTCGCTCTTTGGATTACGATCCTTCCCATTAATTAACAATTCTTCACCCTTGACATTAATTAACAATACGGCGCATGTCAGATCCCCCCGTGCCATAGAATATTGCCCTTGACTCTGACAGTTCTGATAGCGGTTCTGAGCCCGCTTTGAATTCTGCATGGGATTTTTCAAGTCTCGCGAAGCCTACCACCTCATTTAATGTTGAGGACAATTACTTTTTTATTAATTGTAATTATAGCACAGATAATTCCCAAGGAATTACCTCTTATCATTCTTCTGGGGGGGGGGGGGGGGGGGGGGGGG
>JAMKQA010122754.1:0-10383 GCA_024699735.1 Posidonia australis | reverse complement strand
CTGAGCATTAGGACACTCCCCTTGCACATCATGCACCTATTAGCATAAGGCACCTAGCATGGCATGGCATATCGCCCTCGGGCGTATATAGCAAAAGGTTGAAAAGCCAACATTTCATAAGCATTGGAGAAATCATAGAAGACCGATTTTATAGGGCGTACGAGGGTGCCTAACACCTTCCTCGTACGTAACAGGGATCCTTACCCGCCTTTTTGGTTTTCGTAAACCTTCCTTATTGTTTTGCATGATTTTCATGTTTATGGTTTTCCTCGTCTTCCATAATAGACTAGGTGGTGACTCCTGCACTTTGTTTTTATTTTATTTTTTCGTCGTGATTTTGCCGACTTTTCACATTTTCTTTGCGATCTCTCCGTCGGCATGGTTACAGTATATATAATTCCTCAATATCCACCAATGAAATTCTTAATACAACTGTCAATATTACAATACCACTACTTCATCAATGAATATCAGACATATTATAATCATATGTCTTGGAACAACTATGTGTTCTGGAGAGAATCTTAAATTCGACAACAAATTCATCGAGAACACAATATGACTGATGTACAGGAAAAATATTGTGATTAACCAAGGCATTCTTCATGGTATTAAGCATATATAAGGTAATTGTTTTGAGTCTTTTTGTTTTTAACCATTTATTAAGCATTTTTATGTATTTTTATACTTCAGGATGTTTCTATTAGGTCTATCTACTGGATTTTCATGTGATACACATTGAGGAAGTTGATTTAAATAATCTAAGATGTAGATTATTACTTACTTTAGCTTATCCAAGAGTTTCAAATCAAAATTCAAAGTTTTTTTATTATTTCCATGGACTTCCGTAAATTTACCGCGTTTTCACCGACATTTCCACCGATATCCGACACGTTTCCTATTTTTGTCGGACTTCGACCGACGTTTGATTCTATAATGAAAACAATACAGCAATTCACCATGGGGGAAATCAAATCGCAATTTCTCAAGAAGAACAATAGAACCCTTCCGATTAACATGATCACCAACTACTTCCTGTACCCAATTCCGAAATAATTACAAGCAAAATTTCAAGCAGTCAAAATTTTACAACTTACTAAAGATTGAAACATACCTTGAGAGTAAAGTTAAGCATGTGCGTACATGTATGATTTGGGTCGATCAGCGTACATCTATCATAGTCAACCTGCTCAAATTACCAGATACATGTAAGAAGAGGCAACAATACATGAGAATTCCAGCTAGAAAGATGAGTGACAAACCAAGTAGATTTGTCTACCTTGCAGATGACTTTATCACCGAGGCACAATGCTCCATCTTCACCTGTTATAGAGCCAATATGAAGAATATATCCTCCAAAAATTTGAACATTGTTCACTTGGAAACACCCAAATGAACCTTCGAGAGATCTTGTATCATATATCTACAAATAGAGCCATTTATAAATGTGCATAATATACAAAAATTCCAATTGAACAAAAATAATGCAAGGCAAGTGATCATCTGAATATTAGAAATCTGTTATATTGCTTCCTGTTGAACTTGGCATCCTCCAAAGACAGGACTAAATCAGAAAAAACCTCACGCCACAAATATACACAATCCATTCAGTATATTATTATTAATCTCAATGAGTAGTCTGCAAAAATAAATTTTACTGAAACCAGATGTAGAGAAACGATACAATCCAAAAGGTTACAAACACAAGTTTGTTAACTCAATAAAATTACAGTAAATAGCCAGTACCTGGCCACCTTGTTCAGCATAGAAGCTAGTACTTTCCAAAACAATGCCAACATCAGTCCCTGTAGAGATAGTTTCCAGGAATACGGTTCTAGTATATATTGCTTTCACCACACTTCCATGATCCTAGCATTACAAAATATTCAAACAATAAGCTTCATATGAAAAGGCTGCAGCAAAATATGATATAATAACTGAAAACAGATGGAAACTAATGAGTAATGGAGGATAAATTACAATAACTAGGAAACTCATTTGCTTTAGCCCAGAAAAAACAGCATTAAAGAATACCCAATATTATCCTGTGGTATTGTAAATACATCAATCTTATTAACTATTTATATTTCTTAAAATTAACAAACTGTGTGTCAATCCATTTTCACAAACTGAAATTTATGTGTGGTCACTGAACTTGAATTCAATCCTCACACAACCAGCAACATTCACACTCTGCTAGGTGAATTAACCCCCCAACAAATAATCCATCAATTCTTGTGAATATTGATGAACACTACGCATGGAAGGATAGTGGGAGAACCAATCTAAATGAAAATATCACTACTTCTTAGCTCCAACATGGCCTTAAATTTATTAAAAGAATTCTAATGATGATAAAAGATAACAATATGCTGTAGAAAACTAAAACTGAAACATAAGATGTGATCAAGGAGATATGTCATGTATTAGGGTTATGTTAGTTAAATGGATTATTGGATATTTATTTAGTTTAAGATATTTAATAAACTCTATATATATGTAACTACATGCCTAGTAGTAATAGATCTCTTTTCTTCTTTCATTCTTACATGGTACTAAAGCACAAGGATTAAAAAAACCTCATCCCTATTCAACCCTAGCCACTGGCACCACCCGCAGCCACCTTCGGCCACCGAAGGCAACCCATCGGTGTCTTAGGAACCCACATGAGAGCCTGTTGACGCTGACAGACCCCCCTGCAGAGTTCACTAGCACCACCAAGGCTCCTAGCATAGCCTACCGGCGCCATCAATCACCCTAACCCACTCTGCCGACGCTATTAGTCACCCTAACCCACTTTACCGGTGCCATCAAGCCATTCAGACCACTCCGTCGACGATTCTAGCCCCTCCAGGGTTGTTCAGCGGCAACCTTAGCCCCTCCGAAAGGTCTCCTTCACATCCGCTGCTAGCAGCCTTGATTGGCACCTCCAATCCACCTCTCTCCTCCCAGTCTAAACTATGATGTTGGCCATCATATCGTTGTTCAGATTCATGTCATAAATGACCAACAAATCTAAATAGTCTCCATTGTGTGGACTTATCATGTCTACACGCGTTGGTATAACGGTTCGACTACTCATGCTGGTGTTTTTTTTGTTCTATATGCAAGTCTTATCAGTTGATTTTTGTCTCATGGCTTCTTGTGAATCGTTGATGAAAAATCTGAGTGAGACATTCGAGAAGAATAATGGCAAGAACTATCTTCTCTGGGTGCAGAGTTTTGAGACCTTTATTGCAGTATATTGTAAGTTGACACACCTTATGAAGCCTTTTCCCAACAGTAAAGATGCCACATATGATGATTGGTATGCTGATGATTCAGTTATAGTATCCTAACTAGTAAATAACATGAAGCCCTCTGTTGCACGTGGTGTTATGATGTTACGACTAGTAAAAAAGATATGGGAGACATTACAACTCACATATGGTTACGAGAAGAATAAATCCAGAGTATTCGAAGTGTATAAACAGTTGTTCACCTTACCTCAAGTTGATTGTCCTGTTTAGGAACACTTCTCTCTTCTACGTATCCTGCTTAATGAAATTAAGATATATCAGCCTTTGACCAGTAACATTACTCAGATGAAACAATACCGTGAAAAACTTACAGTGGTCATCTACTTATTCAGTTTGAGCCTAGATCTCAGCTCCTAGATCCAAGGCTAGGTCTTAAGTGCCAACAGTGTTCCTTATTTGTAGATCACCTTTGCCAAATTTCTACAGATCTCCACTGCCATGCCTACTCCAGTCTCAGTTTAGTCAACTATGACAGCAGCACGAGGTCGAAGATGTGGTAGCTCTCGAGGAAGAGATCGTGGACGCACATATGTTCTCGATGCTCACATTATGGACGGATGGGACACTGAATAGACAAGTGTTGGAATGTGATTGACTGACCTCCTACAGTGAATGATACTACAAAGTCACCATCTGTCACTTCCACCAGCAAGAAGCAGACTGTTACCATTTCTCAAACTAATTATGAACGATTCTTACAGCTAAAGATCACTACCTCCTCCGTCACTACTTCTTACGCTACTTCCTCAAGTACTAATGCCTTCGTGGGCTCAGGTACTAGTGCCATCAGGTACTACTTCTTATAAATGTACTGACTTGCATCAGCAATGTGGCCTCCGTATTTTAGTCGTAGCATAAATAGGGTTAGATCTTTATTTTGATTATGTAATCCTTTTTTAGCTTTGATTAAGTAATCTTTTGATCTTCTCCTCTCCTTTTTGCTCAACAAAGTTATCTATATTTTTCTCTATTGTGTTTTTGTTTCTTAAAAAGGTACCAGAGCAGGAGACTGAGGGTTCGGTTTTCTCCGATGCTTCTTTCTTATGGAAAAACAAACTATACCAGCGAGATATAGGATGAAGTAAAACACACAACCATGGCTACGTTTTATGACAATCAAACATAGAAATCTTATTTTTCCATGATGATAGCAAGTGTCTAGAAGTAGATTGTCATTTTGTAAGGTTAGTTGTCACAACAAAGACGACATTTTTTCCTTATATCAAGAGATTATAGGATTCATATCGAAATATCTCTAGATTCTCTACTAAATGTGTTTTGACCAAGTTACTCATATCTAAATATCTTTATCAAAAGTGTAAGTTCAATAGATTAAGTCACTAATATCTACGCATTTCTTCCAAATATGTCTTGACCAATTACTCATATCTAAATATATCTCTAGAAATGTTTAAGTTATGTGAAGTTTTCTACTTTTATATAATTTGGAACAAGTTGGACTTAATCATACACATGCTCCCCAGGGTACTCGAGTGATTGGGGGACTCCCGCTCCATGTCGCCACCACAGGTTTGAATGCTTGCCCACACACCAATCAAAAATGTTTTCAAGGTGTGCTTTCGTAGGGATTTAAACCTACACCTACTACATAGTTTGAGGTGTTGTCCACCAACTACGCTACTTCAAAAAAGCAAAAACACATGTTAAGATAGAGATTAGGGAGTAAACCAAAATTGTATTATTGCTAAAGAGATGATACATATTTATAGGGTTTGTAAGATACCCATGACTAAGAAGATTTCCATTAACGCAATAACCCATATTACTTAACTCAAACACTCCCCCTTAAGCTGGAGCATACATATCAACTATGCCCAGTTTGTTACATAAAGACTGAAAAACACTAACACTTAATGTTTTGGTGAAAATATCAGCTAACTGCTCAGAAGATTGAGTATATGGTGTAGCAATCTCCCTTTTTATAACTAGATCTCTGACACAATGACAGTCAACCTCCACATGCTTTGTGCATTCATGAAATGTAAGATTATTTGCAATAGAGATAACAACCTACTTGTCACAATGCATCGACATTGGCTTCTTATCATTGAAGCTAAGTTCCCCCAAGAGTGATCTGATTCACACCATCTCACATGCTGCTTGAGCCATGGTTTTGTATTCTGCTTTAGCACTAGACCTTGACACCACATTCTGTTTCTTACTGCGTCAAATGACCAGATTTCCCCCTACATAAGTACAAAAGCCAGAAGATGACTTTCTGTCTCTTCTATCTCCGGCATATCCTGAATCAGAATAGACTATGATACGTACATGACTATTGTTTCTGTAAACTAGGCCTTTGCCAGGAGCACATTTAACATAGGATAGAACCCATAGAGCCCCAATCCAGTGTATCCTCCTAGGCTCATGCATAAATTGACTCAGTAGACTGACTACATATGGGATATCTGGTTGAGTCACAATCAAGTATATCAGTTTCCCAATTAATCTCTTGTACTGTCTTGGATCCTCTAACAAATCTGAGCTAGTATTCCAAAATGTTGGTGTTTGTTCAATAGGAGTATTCTCTGACTTACACCCCAAAAGACTTGTCTCTTGTAAGAGATCTAAGACATATTTCCTCTGAGATAGAGACATCTTCCCATTGGCATATGCAAATTCAATGCCAAGGAAGTACCAAAGTTTTTCCATATCTTTGGTGACAAAATGGACCTTCAAATGCTCTTTAATATCAGCAATGCCCTGTTTGTCACTTCCTGTCATAAAGATATCATCTACATAAATTGCCAAGATAACACATCCCTTAGTAGTTTTCTTGTAGAATACTGAGTAATCAACTACAACTCTGTGAAAACTACAAGCAATAGCCACCTGACTGAACTTCTCAAACCACACTTGAGGACTTTGCTTTAAGCCATAGATTGTCTTCTTGAGTCTGCATACACGATCCTCCCTTTGAGCAACATAACCTGGTGGTTACTTCATCAGTACAGATTAAGACAAATCACCATACAAGAAAGCATTCTTCACGTTCAGTTGGCACAAATCCCACGAACAATTGATTGCAAAGGACAGTATAATCCTGATGGAATTGAGACGAGTCACTAAGGAAAAAGTCTTTGTAAAGTCAATCCCATATGTTTGAGTGAAGCCTCGTGCAACAAACCTAACTTTATATTTGACTATGCTCCCATCCGTTTTATATTTGACAGTATATACCCATCGATAACTGACCACTGTAGTGTCAACTGTGTGGGTCACTAACTCCCAAGTACCACGGCTAGTAAGCACAGCAATCTCTTCATCCATAGTAACTTTCCAATAAGGGAGAGAGAGAGTGCCTCCTGATAGTTCTTGGGAATAGACTCAGTAAAAAGGGACAAGGCAAAACTGTGAAAACGAGAGTAAAGAGAATCATAGGACACAAAATTGGAAATTGGGTGAGCAGTGGAAGACCGAGTACCTTTGCAAAGAGCAATGGGCAAATCAAGAGAACTGAAGGGCGGATCTGTAGCTGCGGAGGAAGCCAGTTCAGTTGTGGGAGGCATTGGAGGGACTCGCCATCAATTGTAAACCTACAAGGGACGAGAGGTAGGAGGAGACAGAATAGAAGACTTAACAACTGACGGAAGAGGAATGGACTTAACTTGGTGTACCCATCAAAATAGCGCATGGACTCATGAAAAGTAACATCTGCAAAAACAAAATATCGCTGTGTTAGAGGATGAAAACAACAATATCCCCTTTGTGTTCTGGAATATCCCACAAACATACACTTAATGGATCTAGGAGACAGTTTATCAAGACCAAGGGAAATAACCTGAATGAAGGCAACACACCCAAACTCACGAGGAGGTAGGAAAAACAGAACAGTGTCAGGTTCTCAAACGACAAAGTGGAACTTCCCCACCTATAGAGGGCATCCTGTTTATCAGGTAGATAGCAGTGAGAAAAGCATCTGACCACAAAGACTTTGGAGCTCTCATATGAACCATAATAGTACGAGTCATATCTACGATGTGTCTGTGCTTATGCTCAATAATCCCATTTTATTGAGAGATATGGGGACATGTGATCTGGTGTATAATTCCTAATGAAGCATAATGAGAGGTAACTTTAGATTGAACAAATTCTAGGATATTATTAGTGTGCAAGGTTTTTGGAGTAATGTTAAATTGATTTTTTATTTCTGCAAGAAAATTTTTCAATACATCACAGACACTACCACGGGTTTTCAGCAAATATACCCAAGACACTCTTGAAAAATCATCTACAAAAACAATGTCATATCTATGATTAGACAATGATGAAACCCTAGATAGACCCCACATATCACAATAGACCAACTCAAACATACTCTGACTCGACACAAGACACAACTTTTTGAAAGAAGTACGATAATGCTTTCCCAATTGACACGACTCACAATCAAAATGAGAAATAGGACACCAAGGTAAAGCCTGCTGGAGTTTCTTTTTTGTAATGGATGACCTTACTAAACATACCACAATGAAGATGGCTTCGATGTGGATGCCATAGACGCAAGTCCTTGAGGTATGTCGTCACTGACCAGTAGGTACACACCATTGCAAATCCTGAAAAGTACAATGAAAAGGAAAGAAGGTGACATAACAATGCAGTTACTTGGTAATGGCACTAATAGATAAAAGATTTACAGGAAAATCAGGTACGAAAATGACATTCTCAAGAGAAAGTTGTGAAGAAACATGCACAATCCCTTCCTCTGAGACAGGACAAGATCGACCATCAGCAATTGTCACAGATCGAATATCTGACATATTAGATAGACAAGTAAACAATTTTTTTGTACCTGACATATGGGAAGAGGCACCAGAATCTATGATCCTATAGGGATCCCTGGAGGCAATAAAGACACTAGTAACTAAAGAGCTGACTTGTGTAACCATGGTTGTAGAGTCAGTAACCTTTAGCTGTAAGAGTCGCTCATAGTTAGCCTGGGATACTGTAAAAGTCTGCTTGTCACTAGTGAAAGCTACAGGAGGTGACTCTATACTAACATGTGCTGCTGGTGGTCGACCAATTAAATCCTAACATCGATCCACACCATGCCCCAACCGTCCACAGTGTGTGCATTTTGAGCCTGCACTGCCATCCGATTGACTACGATCACCGCCTCGAGAACTCCCTCGACCCCGTCTTCTGGTAGAAGCCAAGGTAGAGGACTCTGGTGCAACTGTAGAGGTAGAGGTGGAGGTAGGTGTCCCTGTAGATACACGCAACACTTTGGAAAAAGTAATCTGAAGATCCGGAACACTGTCGACACCCAAAATCTGTCCTTAAATCTGCGAACTGATATCAGAATTAAGGCTAAAGAGATAAATAACGACAACAAGCTCCTCTCGATACCTTTTCATCTGACTGATATCCCCAATAAGTGGTTAATACATCTCCAGTTCATCAAGTAATACTCGTAGATGTGTGAAGTGATCTTGTACAGACTATTCTCCTTATCGGAGGGTAAATAACTACTCATACACCTCAAACACTTGTGAGATGTTTTTCTCATGCCCATAAGTAAGTCTGCATGTGTCCGAGATCTTTTTAGTTGGCTTCAGTAGCATAACACCTTGGACTATAGAGGGCTCCATACTGTTTCCAAGTCATGTCACAACGACTGCATCATCAACACACCAATCTTCATATGTAGCATCCTTACTATCTGGAGGAAGCTGTGTAAGATGCTTCAACTTCCTGTGTACAACAATGAAGGTCTCGAAGCTTTAGAACCATAAGAGATAATTTGTGCCATTGAGTTTTTCCAAGTACCACTTAGATTTTTAACCAACCACCCCTAAGATGCCATACTTTAATAACAAACCACAAACACTAACAATATATATGCTAAAAAATAATACCTTTGTGAACTAGACTGCTCACCCAATTATGTGGATATGACGTATCCAGACATGACGACAATCGGAGGCAACAAGGGGCTCAACACATGCCCGAATCACACACTATAAGGGCTAGATTGCCCTAAACAGCATAGAGGAGGGGAGGTAGGGAGGTTATCGGCGTCGTGACATGCATCGGAGGGGTCTTAAACCAACGGATAGGGGCTGACAGCACCTGCTCTGGTAGGTGACTAGCCTGGAGAGAGACAGCGATGGCGGGGAGAATGGTGGCTGGCCGGAAAGAGGACGATGACGGTGGAGGAATGCACGAGAGGACCTACCGACGATGCAGGATGTTGTCCGAGTAGCAAACAGGCCTGGCAGTACGCGTAGGAGAGGCAACCAGCTCTTGCGGTGTGCGCAGATGAGCCAGACGACTCCGACGTCATGCGTGAAAGATGCGGGAGGTGCAATCGGCGATGGCTAGAGCATACAGAGGGGCCGGTGATGCGTAATGGATGCTTCGACTCCCCTATAACCGCCAACAGGTGGAGAAGAAGTCAGGGAAGAAAAAAAAAGGTTTAACCTGATGCTCTGGTACAATGTTAAGACAGAGATTAGGGTGTAAAATCAAAATTTTATTATTGCTAAAAAGATGATACATATTTATAGGGTTTGTAAGATACCCATGACTAAGTGGATATCCATTAACCCAATAACCCATATTACTTAACTCTAACAACACACATGCTCCTTGTTAATAAGTAGACGCATAGTAGTAAAGAATATTGGGCCAAAGGGTAATGACCACGTATTGGGCCTTAGACATGTAATGGTTTGTGTAGACACCCCGATTTTGAAGTCACTTGGCAGCAGACTTCTCCAGATGATGCTCTAGTTGTGACCACCAAAACCCTAGCCTACATAAGCCCAATCAGACCCCCCAATAACCCACCTAACCCAATTAAACCTGATATCCAATAAATCAACCTAAGCCCACTTAATCCAGTCAAAATCCACTTAAAAATCCAAGAAAAATCCTAATTTAACAAATAAAACCCTAAAACCACAAAACCCAATTAAAATCCACCCAAAATCCCATAAAACCATAATAAAAACCCTAATCCTTTTAAAACCCACTTAAATCAACTTAAAATTCAATAAAATGCCTAATTAATCAAATTCAAAACCCTAATCAAGCGAAAAGGAATTAAAACAATTTAAAA
>JAMKQA010122748.1:0-12654 GCA_024699735.1 Posidonia australis | reverse complement strand
AGTTGGAAGTCTACTCTTCAGCCTACTGTTTCACTCTCAACTACTGAGGCTGAATACATGGCAATGACTGAGGCCGCAAAGGAAGGAATTTGGTTGAGGGCTACTTAGAGACTTTGGAGTGCAGATTGACAGAGCAGATATTTTCTGTGACAATCTCAGTGCCATTTGTTTGACAAAGGACAATGTGTTTCATGACCGCACGAAACAAATTGATGTCAGGTACCATTTCCTCAAAAGTGAAGACAGGAAAAAAGTTTTGAAGATCAACACCAACCACAATCCAGCCGACATGTTCACGAAAGGGGTGGTTGAGAGTAAGTTCAAGCATTGCTTGGACTTGCTCAACATATATGGATGCTGCTGACCCCTCGTGGGTCATTGTGATGGAGAACTCAGCTCGAGGTGGAGGTTGTAATTCAAGACAAGGTGGAGTTTGTTGAATATGTGTTTTGAATTTGGTTATAACTTGTACTAGGGGTATTTTGGTCTTTTGACCATTTAGGGTGCCTAAGTATTTAAGCTTGGCTAGAGCACCTAATTTGACAGAACACATTTTGTATCCCCATTTGATATAGTGGAACAACCTCCTCCCGCTCTCCATCTGTGAACGTACCTATTTGGAGAACTACGTAAATTCTTGTGTTTTGTGTGTGATTTCTGATTTCTTCTCCTTCTTCCTTTGAATCTTTGCATAACAAGGAGGGTTAGGATTTACAGGTTTGGATTTTTCTTTCTTTGCATCAAAGCCATTGATGAAATCTAATGGTTCATGTGCATTAAACGAGGTTGTAGGCACCAACAAATGTACTTTTCTGAATCTTTTTTCTTTAACACTGAACACGTTAGATAAAGTAAGGAAATGAATGACATTTTATGAAGCAAAAAGGAGTGACATTTCATTCTCATGTTTAATATCATGTACAAAGCACGACATAAAAGTTTAAGAATTCATAAGACAAGACTAACATTCCTACTTAGGAAAATTTCATATCATAGCTCAAGTTTACTGTATTTTCTTCTAGCAAAACCAACTTAAAAGGTTTCTTACATATACAAGCATACCATGAGGCTGCCATCCATTTTTCCGTAGCCCGCTCACGCATTGTTAACTAGTGTGTTTTAACCTGACTACCATCAGCTCCACCATAAGCGTCAAATTCAAAAACATGCTTCCTCAAATCTAAATCATAACCCCTGGTTTTGTTCTTTGTCAAAATCGAGAGCACACCTCTAACAACAAATCAACAACTTCTGTGGCAACAGACAGTGATAGGCCTTTCGAAGGAAAGATGTTTTTGCCCAAGAAAGAGAGTATCATAATTTGTGATCTATAACTTCCGTGGTCTCCCCCTAATCATGCAATGGAGCTTCTCCGCAACTACATTGCCCTAGTCTTTCCATCGTTACCTCCACTTTATAGGTTTTGATGTGGATTGCAATGCTAGTGGAGAAGTGGGAAGGAGAACAATAACGGTGGTAAGATGATCCACAAAGGTACCCTTCCACGAAAGGTGAGGTGGCAACACAGTCTTATAATTCCTTTGTATTATAATTATAAAAGAACGATGCAAGTATGACGGAAATAAGCATGTGTTATACATGTAGGGGTTTGGTGGGAGATGGATCCCACAGAACAAGCAAAATGATTAGACCATCACATTACGTAATAGAGAATACTCAATCAAATGATAAAACTTAAATATGTGAAAAAATGCTAAAACAGAAGTCAGTCCTAATTCAACTTTCATGGAATTCGGCATGAAAGATAACTTTTGTTTAATTTATACATGTTAAATCTAGATCTGCATATACAAACAAACTATTAAGATATCTGGAAGTGAAAGAGAATCACAAAATTTAATTTCCTTGCCATATCTGATAATACCATCTTAAAATTTTTCATCTAAGATCAATACAAACTTTGCTAAAGGTTCCTGCTAAACATATAAATATGCCAGTTGTAACTCGTTTGCGAATTTCCTGACAATTAGAGGAAGACTTAATATGGCCGGTACCTCCAATCCATCCTTGAAGGTCTGCCACTGCTGCTGCTTCCACTGGGGCCATAACCCCACTGCATACAGGATTTCCCAATACAAAAATGTTTGCGTCAATGATGGTAGTAAGAAAGTGAAGAAAAAAAGCTGGTTATAAAAAATGAAGTATAATTTCTGTACAAAATAAGGTCAAATTCCTGGAATAATGCATGAGGACCTGCAGATCATATAAGGTGATTTCTAATGCCTAACTATTTATGTCAACTGAATTTTGTTGATCTTTGCATCATCAACAACTAATACTTCAGCATATGACTTTCAAAGTTGAGGAGAATGGTGGGTGAAATAGTCCTCAGGTGCATAATCTTGTCTAGCATTTGCCAAGATTCATCAAACAATAGTGCTCATATTGAATAATTCCACTTGCCATATTTTACATGATCAAGCTTCGGTTGCACTAGCATAGCAGAGATTTTTAGTCATCAATAACAGCAGTCATAGTTGAACTTGGCTAATATTTAGGATTTACCGTAGCAAGCTTTATAACAAATTGTCAATATTTTGTTATCTACACTCGTAAAATTTTCTTTGGGTATAATTCATGTTGAAAAATTGGTATGTTTAATGACACATTACATATTTTCATAGTCAAGTGCTTATATTATATAATCAACTGTCGTTTGCAAAAAGAAGAAGAAAAAGACACATTACATAGAAAGTGAATCTTTAAGTTCAACATAAAATATAACAGATATTTATCCAAGATTCGCAACAGCACAATCCTAGTAAATAGAGACCTAGATTTGAGCCAATCATATGTTAAGTAACTCATTATTTCCACACGGCATTAGTTCTTTTTTTTTTAACAGTAGTCCTGCATGGCTTGGTCATATGGTCACAGGATCCATTTCCACAAAAAACAGGCCTTCCAATCTGCTGTTTATGGATTACTTATTTTTACTTATTTTGGGTCCAGATTTAGGGTCATTTATTGTTCAGCTTTATCTGCTTAAAAGAAAATTTTAGGAACAAAACAATAAAGTATAATAAAGTGAAAACTGGCCTTAAATAATTCAAAGAATAGCAATGGCAACATGAAATAAGCAAGGCAGACATTCATTTTCTGGTAACGAGCAACAAAATTTGTGGGGCATAAGCAAATTGAACTCACATCATCAAAGTCCAGGCTCCCATAGAGCCTTCCATAAGCAC
This sequence comes from Posidonia australis, assembly GCA_024699735.1. Taxonomy (NCBI): domain Eukaryota; kingdom Viridiplantae; phylum Streptophyta; class Magnoliopsida; order Alismatales; family Posidoniaceae; genus Posidonia; species Posidonia australis. The sequence goes on along the minus strand of JAMKQA010122748.1, from coordinate 9,445 downwards.
GCATAGGGCCACCATAACCACCATATGCCTCAGCAGCAGCTCCCATGTATCCACCACCTGTAGCAGGCGCATCCAGTGGTGTAGCAGAATCAATTGCAACCTGTGAAGAATATGCAATATCAACTAGTGATAAACTTTGTCAAATCTGACAATAATTCTGCTTGAAGGTCTGATCTTCATTTCCAAATTTCAATAGGCATGTGAATATTGATCAGTTTTAGATACAATAATAATGTTATGTAAGTACAGGCTGCATGACTCACAAGATCCATTTTAAATAACATTTGATTACAACAATCTGGAGAACTAGTGCACCTTGTTTGGTGTCATCGTGATGTAATAAGTAAAACAAAACGACTAGTCTGCAGTTTCTAAGTTTCCACCCATTCCAACTATCCATATCTAAAATACTTCAAAGTAGCAAATAATATGGTTTTCAAAGAAAACAATTCATTTTAAGAGTAAAATAAGAATATAGGAGAAGATGCCACATTCTTTAAATGTGAATGGAAGTAAACATCGCAACTCTCAATTTTTAAAAGCATAAATGATTAAATGTTATACCACACCATTACCAAGTAGACTGTATATTCTAAAAGGGTTTAAAAAACATTACAGCCGGAATCTCCATTTCCATACCTCCTGTCCTAGTATTTCATGGGTTCGCCGTGACACACGATCTGCAACACCATCCTCAGCAAAAGTTACAAAACCAAAGCCTCTGTGGCCAGATCTCTTAGGATCCTGGATTAAAACAAGCAAGCATCAAATATATATAAGAAAGTTCTCTTGAATCCTCTGCAAATACAATGAGAGAACTTTGTTACCTTTGGAACATACACATCAATTATGCGACCGAATCTGCTAAAGTATTGACGTAAATCCTCAGCACTTGCCTCCTGCGGGAGCCTGCCGACAAAGATTTTTTTGCCCATTCCACGCATGGGTTCAGGCATTCCTAGTCATGGAGAAAGATAATGATTATCATCAAATTGGTGCATTATCCTCTATTATTAGTTATTTTGAAATTGAGAATTACTTACTTCCATAAGCTGCAGTAGGATGGTCATACAGTGTAGGGGCACCTAATGCCGCATACCTTGTTGCTGCTGTGATATAAGCATTATATGCACCATATCCACCCTGAGCCTGAGGCACTCTACTTGGGTATTTCACCTCCTCTTCCTGGATGAATCCGAAAGACAAATTTAATAATAGTGAGTAAAGCACTACAAAATTTTATGCAAAAATACAGAAAAACAAGCTTCTGTACTTGGAAATATTAATCCACCACTTCTAAAAATAAATCCTGCGTAATATATTAATGTGTGTGTATTTCAAATAAGTTGACCATGTATAGGATATGGAGAACTCTGTATCATAAAGGGTAAAAAGAGAATATGTAAAAAATGCCTTAGGAGTAGCCCGGTCAACAACTATAGTAGAACCACCAAGTTCATGAGTCTCCGACATTAATGTATCCACAGAATCTGTTTAAGCAAGAAATGAAGATCAGGTCCAACAAATTCTTAAGTAATACTAATGATATATAGAAACAATTTGGCATTATCATCAAATACTAGACTTGACACATGCTGCGTGTGCTGACAACATAAAATCCAGTTTACTTCCATGTAAACAAGTAAAAATAAAAAGAGTAAATAATACATTAAGGCAATCAATAATACCATGTAAACACAAAGAAGTTAATGACGTAAAAATGGAAGAAGTGCTATCCATGAACAATTTGAATGTGTTATGAGCATAGTACCAAATGTCAGCATGCGTTGGCAAAATTTCACCAATATATGTTTATTTTTCAACTTGCTAACACGACACCAATACAACACCAACATGGTAATTTTATGAATAAAGGTGATTTTTTTTTACCATGTTTCCACCGACACAACACCAACATGTTGATATTTTGTTGAGAAATTTCAGTTTTTCAACTTGCCGAAGTTTGACATGAAACCAACATTTAAAACTATGGTTATGAGTATTGAGTAATGAGAACAGAAAACATAACATGGAAAATATCAGCATTAGTATACATGAATAACAGGATTTGTATGCAACATTAAAAAGATAGTGACAAGTTGTACTTTAACATGACATAAAAGAAAAATATTGCATGAGTCATGAAATATCAAAACTTACATGCATCACAATGTAGTGATGATCCACAAAATTGTAAATAAATCATATTAGTGCACTAGGAGGATAGGAATGAAAACTCACAAAGGGAACATCACAAAAAAGGTAGCTAAGATAAATAGTGAGATTCAGTGCTTTTAATTCAGCTTACTAATCTGCCAATTAGTCACTTATCACGCTTGTGTCGATTAGTCTTGTCAACAAGATGAGGCATTTTGCTAAAAAGGAATACCAGTTCATGTCCTTCAACCTAGTTACGAACTTTCTATTACAGGAGTCAGAAAACCCAGAAGCATATTGATCTAGTGTTTGAAGAACTTCATCAAGTTTCTTTCATATCTTCTTTTTGTTTTCAATTCTACTTACTTTTCGGCAATCTCTTCTTGCTTTGGATAACAGAAGAGAACAAGGAAAATATATGTAGTTTACAAAGAAGAACTAAAACAAGTAACACACTAATATTTCTTGATACATTAATGATTTTTAAACCAGAGTAGTTTCATTTATTAACACCTATATCTAGAAGTATAGTAGTATTTAATAAATTTGTAATATAAATTGGTTAGTTTGCTGTTTAGACATTTTGCTAAATTGAGTCAGTATAGTGTTTGTACATGGAAGTACTGGTATCCCTTTTTTGAAAAAGAAGTGTCGCTATCTTGCATAGTTTCCTGTAGAATTGTTTAAAACATTGTTGCATCGGATGTCTTTACATGTCAATTTTCTCTTGTTTTATCGTTAACATAACAAAAACCATGGAAAATGAAAAGTGGTTATTAGTCAGCTGACTAGTCCAATCACTGGACTAGTCAAGATGGGTGTTAGCCAACTAGTACAACTGCCCGAATTGAACCATTGGTGAGATTTGGTGGAAAATATAGATTCTGTCAAAAGAAATAGATTTACATGTGTTGGGATGCTCTGCAAATCTATGAGCTCCAAAACATACTCAAGTTGTATTTAGTGTGAGAATACTGGATACTTAAGAAAAATTCAAAATTTATTAAAGGTATATGGTCCCTAAAAGGAAAGGAGTCAAAAAAACAAAGCATAAAGAATAATACGGATGAAGAACGATAAGAAAATATTCAAAGTATAAGGATGACTTAAGATAAACCTAAATGGAAAAAATAGATTAACATATTTATGACGCCAAAGAAATGAAAGTATATGTATACACATGTCGTAAGAACACACTTAGTGTCATACAACAGCAATGGGGATAAAAATGCAGATTGCACAGGGTATATGTGTAGACAATGAATAATTCTTCATTCTTAGAACTGCAAAATTTTAAATAAGGTTGGAACATGGCCTGCAGCTTGAGAATGTAATTTAACCAGTGGCCTGGTCTGTTTGCCATTTGCACTCTTAAGAATAAAGATTGTGAATTGCGAATTTAAGAAGAACAAGTACCTGAACTTTCAAATGTAATAAACCCAATTCCTCGATGTCCCTTAGAACCTACCTCCTGGGGAGGGGAAAAATGATTAGTCAACCCATTGTACCATAGCAAGATGTGATTGGTAAGTAGAGCAAAAAACCTAACCCAAAATGTAAGCAATGTAAACATCGAATCAAGGACCAGATATTTTTCTATCCATTTAAGCATAAGAGACTTGAAAAAAGATCAAAGATACATTCAGTTACTGCATACAACTACTTGTTGTGTTCAAGAATTGGATAGGCCCTCAAGAAAGTAAAGATGTACATCATTGTTGAGTGTACAGGTGTTGATTCTGGATGAAATTGTTCATAAAAAACATTATCACCAAAACAAAATTAGATGAAGTTTTCAAAGAAGTTGGAGGAAGAAATTGCCACATCAGAGGAATGCAAGAAGCCAAAGATGGAGTCAGATGTGGTAGAGATTTGAAGGGGCTTTTTTCTTCTCTGTAAGAGGAAGGTTTCCAAGATGCAAGAAGTGACCAATGTAATAAGCCATGTCTCTAAAGTGACATGTGTAGTGATCTAGGCATCAACATCATGCTATTTTTTCTTATGCAGACAAACAAGTAACCTTGTATTAATGTTTTAAGGTTTCAGAAATCAACAGAGATATTTCTTAGATACTTGAAAATGAAGTTCATTAATTATACCACACTAATGAATTAATCAAGGACCTAGTCCAAACATAAAAAGTCAACTAGCATTAAAAATGTATGGTAAGTTTACTCCATACAAAATTCTTTTAAGAAAAGAAAAAGATTTTTACTTAATAGCAGAATGAGCTCAAACAAGGTTCTTGCCTCACAAATGGTGCCTAAGCTGATGCCAAGGTGTCAAATGCTAGGACATGGAGACAAACTTTTTAATATAACAGCCAGGCAACAAACATCTGGACGGGTGTTGATGACTAGCCAGTGCCTTAATGACTATGAAATAGATTAAAATAAATATATAAGAACTTGATTCCGATTATATATATCTAAGGTTTCAATTCCAAGCGTCCATTGGTTGGTTGAGCTTGATCTTAGATGCAAGAAAAGCTGAGCAGATCAAGTTAAAGCACATATTCTTAATGTATCCTATCCTGGCTCTACATCTATAACTTGTGAGAGTTTGAAGTTGTACCGTATGTCAACATTCGGATGTGTAAGAACTGGGTCTAGCCTACATGGAGAACTGGTTACAGATTTACAGGTGAAGATAGAAGCCACATTGCCCTACTTGATATTACTTAATTACCCAAGGTCAACTAGTACAATATTTTAGTAACTGCTGTAATAGAAATAAACGATAACCTTAAATAAAGAAATTGGTAGTGATACTAGTGGACACTCTAAATATTAAGAGCTATCAAGCAGCTACAACTAATCCCCAGATTATTATGTGATATCATTTGTCACCTACTTACGTCAGCATTTTGACAAGCTTGAAAACAGAAACAACATGAAATGTTACAACCAGAACAGTGACAGGTTAACTGCAAACAATAGTTCTTCAAAGTTCAACAAAGGAAAAACGACACACCTTACACATTTCTCATGAAAAATATCACATACATTGACTATTTTCATATGCAATATGAAAGTTTCAAAAGACAAAAACGGATATTTTGTCTCACCTTTGGCATATACAAGTCTGTTATCACACCATAAGTTTCAAAATAACTGCAAAATCAAATGGTTTCTTTATCAGCACTTTAAAAGATAGTCTGCTGCTCCATGAAGTTGTAAAAGATTCAAATACCTGCGAAAATTGGATTCTGTAACTGATGGTGGAATTCTGGCAACAAATATCCGTGTAACTTTCTTTGAAGACACCATTCTCATTTCTTCCTGCAAAGATAATGTTTGCACAAGATAATGTCAACGGACAAACTATATTGTGATATGATCAGCAGAAAAGTCAACAAAACATGAAGAAAAGTTGTTCTGTCATACCCTTGGCGTGGCAATCTTCACTTCTAGGGTTCTGTTTCCAAGCACGTGCTCAATTTCAAGTGCATTCTAGAAGACCAAAAAATAGTTAGATATATTTTTTTAACCACACATGTCCTATTTTAGACATAACAAAATCCTCATTTTCCTGCAAAACGAAGATTGATACATCATTAAAAAAATAACATCTAGATGTAAAACTAGTCACAGACTCTTAATGCGCTGTACAAATGAGGAAAAAAAAGTCAAGTACAAATGACCAAAAAGGAAAATCTATTACTTCTTGAACAGTATCACAGGAAGTAAATCCAATATTGCCTTGAAACGAAGATGTTGTGTATCATTACAGTAGTTTATCTAGGTTTCTAATCATATTTTTGGCGGAAAATTAATTTCCACTACATAGGACAACATAACACAGGGATTCTGCTACCAGTTAAAAATGGGTGAGATTTTGTGTTCTGGAGATTTGAGAAAAACAAACACAATATAGTATGAAAATAACAGCAACAACTCCTTGAGCAGTGTTACAATTAACATACAATTCAGATCTAGATGAAATTCTTACCATACATCCTATTAAAACAATTTTAACCAAACATTAGAGATGGAAAATTGGAGATAATAATTTGAAAAACCATTCATTATATTAGTTCCAAATTAACAGAGATCTCATTGAACTTTAAAATTAAATAGGTATGCTTTCACTTGTGGTATGAATATGTGTAAAGGTTCTAGTAAGAATAATCTTTACAGTTGAAGCAAAAAATCAGATATCTGTATGAACCATTCTGATTTGGCCGGATTCTCTATTTGATTGTTACTTCTTAGAAGTTTTCAGTTTAGTGTTATAGATGTATTGCCTATCTTTTGAATTGCTTTAAAATGATTCTCAATAAAACTCGGGTAAAAACTACCTTTCCCTAAAAACCATATAGAGTTTATAATGATTACTTACAGTCCCTAACTGTGAAAGCATCATGAACTTGTAATCCAACTGTCCCACATGCTCAGTTTATTCAAATGCTGGTAACAGTACTCTTACCTTTGCATCTTCGGCTGATGAGAAAGTTACGTAGCCAAAACCACGAGAACGACCAGTAGACCGTTCCTAATGTTAAAAAATAATCGTAAAAAAACACATATTTCAATTTTATAAAAGATAGTGCAGACTGCACACCTGTCAAGCACTGCATTCAAATCATGAAGAAAAACAAATAGAAACTGGAGAAATAAAACATCCAGCAAATCAATTTGCAATAAACATTTATAGAATCCCTATTTCAGTGGGAAGTATACAATCCCTTTTCCCCAACAAAGATTACTGACAACAAATTGAAGGCATCTTAGAATAAACATTTATAGAATCCCTATTTCAGTGGGAAGTATATAATCCCTTTTCCCCAACAAAGATTACTGGCAACAAACTGAAGGCATCTTACAATAGAACTGTCTTTCTTTATTTCACAAGTTTCATGCCTAGTTTCTTTTGTTCAGGACTTCTGGAGAAGATTGGAATCCAAATTTAATCTTATTCAGCCCTTGTCAAATTGGAGGAGTGGAAATTCTTTAGGCTGCAGCTTGCAAGATGCCAGGTAAATGTCACCAACTGACTTACAAACATTAAGGCACCAAATTGAGCAAGGGAACGAAGAACCAATTTATTATTTGTTATTGGGAAAGACAATATAATAGTTGGACAAATAAGAGCGGTTGTGTTTCGTAGGAGCACATCACAAGTGAAATAGACAAACTATCATACATATTAGTAATTTCCTTGTTTATTAATATTGTGCCTTCTAGAATAACTACATTACCAATCTTCCCAGGTTGTGCTTATGCTCAGCTTAATTGCTCATTAAACATCTCTCTTCCAAGAAAGGAGAAAACTTTATCCATGTTCTTTAAAGCAAATAAATAAATAAAACACAGAAATCTCCAATCCATGTCTTCTTTTTTTGGAGTATGAAAAGAATCAAAACCTTCATGACAATGACATCATCCAGCTCCCCGAACTTGCTCATGTACTGCCTCAGTCCCTCTGTGTCCACATCCCATGGGATCCCAAGTACCTGCGGCATTCACAGTCAGAGAAGAAGAAAAGATCAGCACTTTATCCGTATATCTGGTTTATCGAGTAAACAAACCAGAACCCAAAAATAAAAACAGCCAAAAAGGAGAAAAAGATCACATACCACGAGTTTGCTCGCCATTACAGTCGAAAGAGCAGACTTCGCGCAGATAACCACTCTTCCACCCTGGTTCTTCTCTGTAACACGAAGGGGCAGGCAAAACTCACCTCTCACCTGCACTCCTCTCAGCTCTCCCTCTCTCTCGCCGTCGATTAAAAAAAGGTCACTTCCTTTCCTCTCCGCGTCACACCTACCACTCTCGATCTCAATCCCTCTCTCCACCACCACCACCACCCTCTCTCACACGAAATCCCTGCACAGAACCATACGCACCATGGATTTTGGATTGTTGGGGTTTTGGGGTCTCTCATCTTGGGTTCTTGACCGAAGAAGGCGGAGATGAGAACGGGGAAGAATAGCGAGGATGAGGAGGAGGAGGGCATGGGGAAGGGGCGCAACGACCCAAACGAACGCTCTTACCTCGTCTGCTCCGCTCTCGCACGCTCGTTGCGCACCGCCTCGAGGTTGGAGGAAGGAAGGATGGAAGGGAAAGACCAGTCCTTTGCTGCTTCGGTTTCCGGCGATCACGACACCTCGCCCGGGGTTTGTTTTACACGGGATGATGAGAAAAGGATGAAGGATGGCTTAGCGCCTGTTTCAAATCATCATCATGATCCAACGGCCAGGAATGAAGCGTTTCTGTTTACCTATTTTATCCCATTTTATGTCTTCGGTATTTTTACTTAAATACCCTCCAAAATATAACAAATAACTTGCATACACTTCTTAAATGCATACTCTCGAAAGTTTATTGCTAAATATTATGGCTTTGCCACATAGTTGGGTTTAGCACTACATGACTCGTCAGATTTATTTTTTTTTGTTTTAATTTAGTCAAACAAGGCATTATTAATATCGTGTTCCATTTAATAGAACATGGCACCTAAACTGATGTGTTTAACAAATCCAGATCTCAATAACTTCTGGAGTTAATGAAATTTTAGGCATCTTGAACAAGGCCAACTAGATGCCGAGTTTAGTTAAGCTAAATACGGTCATCTAATAACTGTGTGCTCGAGTGGTTCTAATTAGACCTGTCAAACGGGTTGTGTCGTGTATAATCGTATATAATATATGTATATAGTAAATCCAAACATGACCCATTTAATTGTCGTGTAGTTAATACTAAACCCAAACACAAACTGTCTATTAACGTGTATATACGACACAACCCGTTAAGTACACGTCTAAGTGAATCGTGTTGTTTTGACACGATAACGATCCGATTGACACGAGTACACGTTTACACGTATATTACACGGTTACACGCATATTACACGTTACACGAATATACGTTTAGTACACGAATACACATTTAGTACATGTTTAACATTTACATGTTTTGTACACGTTATGTACATACAGAAAAATCAAACACAAATTAATGAATTTATGAAACCAATCATTCAACAATATTTCACGAATTTCATTATTCCATGTATTAATATTCCAAGTCTACAACACAACATAAACATCCATCACTCAAAATAATGAAATCTATAATCCATTGTTTCAATTGATACAAAAAGAACTATTGTTTTAAATAAAGAAAAGAAGAAAAAGTTCCATTGCTCTAATTTCTAAATAATAAAAGAAAAATGAGCTAGATCACATAGCCATCAATATTCAATATCATCGATCCCAGCCACCTTGCAAAAAACCATTCAACACGTTAGTATGTAGCTTGTAAGTGTTAAAATTAAAAAAAAAAAA
>JAMKQA010122746.1:0-10016 GCA_024699735.1 Posidonia australis | reverse complement strand
AAGAAGTTGACTGATCGGGTCGAGGCATACCAAGACACGCTTCAAGAATATCACCAGGATATTCTTGAACATATTAATCCGCCTTCTCCTTAATTCTATTGTAATTTGGCTGTTTTTTGAACTTATATTATATATTGGATGTTTTTTGATCATCTGTCTTGCTATTATATATGTTTTTAGATTATGCCAAAAAGGGGGAGTAATAAATAACATATGAAAATGTATGACATGTAATAATAAGAATATGAAATTATATGACATGAGAATATCAATATATGACAAAGGGGAAGCTTAGTTTAAGGGGGAGAAAAAGCCAAAAGAAGCAAGGTTTAGCTTAAGGGGGAGGAAAAGTCAAAAGACGCTGAGTCTACATTTTAAATTTGATATTCTGATATTTTGATTTTGTCATCATCAAAAAGGGAGAGATTGTTTGAAATATCTTGTTTATTGTGATGATTACACCTGGATATATTTTTATAGAAATAAAAGGCTAAAGGATTTATATGTTGTAAATCTATGTACTCAGAAAAAAGATTGAAGAAATTAATTTAGTTATGTAAGGTTTATTTTGTAAAAAAGTCAAATATTTATAGAGTTTCATGAAGTATCAAAATCGGCATACCGAAGGAAAATTTGGCATATCGATTCAGGCGAAAACGGCATACCGAGTCAGGAAAAAACGGTATACCTATCGACATTTCGAATTCAAAGAAGAAGAAACCAAATCGGTATACCGAGGAAAATCGGCATACTGAAGCAGGAGAAAATGGCACTAGCATCGGAATTCCGGAAAAACTGAGGAGATAAAGATGAAGACAGAAACAGCATACCGTTTCAGGAAAAATCGGTATACCGAAATAATTTCGGCATACCGAATTGCCCGTCAAGTGCAGACTGAAGATCAAAACGGCATACCAGAGGTCAAAACGACATACTGAATGACTAACCGTTTGTGACCGTTTTTTAGTCGTTAGACACATCTTTCGATGGTCTTGTGGCTATAAATAGGACTCGATTAAGCCTCGATAATGACACACCTCTACATACTTGTAATTCTATATTCTTTCTGTCATTTATTCTCCTCACGAGCGATATTGTAAAGCTTTTGTTGTAATCGAGCTTTGTGAGAGGGAAGTCTCAAACTTGTAAAGCATCAGGCAAAGGCTCTAGCTTCTCGGGGATAGAGAAGTGGGAGGAGTAAGAGAGGAGTTGGTGGGACAACCAACAAGTAAGTTCTTGATTGTTTTAAGAATAAGGGAAAAATCTCAAGAGGATCTTGAGGAGTGGACTAGGCTGGGGTTGCCGAACCACTATAAATTGCTTGTGTTTTTCAATTTCTCTCATCCCTATCTTGTGCATTTATTTTCTGTGCCATCAAGTGTATATGATAAATATTAGTTGATTAAACACATTGCTTGTAATTTCTAATAATATCCAAAATTAGGCAAAATATTATTAAAAACTAAGATTCTCTATTCACCCCCTCTAGAGAAGCCTTTCGATCCTACATAGAGTTCTTTGCAGCTCTTCTAGAAGTACCTGGTCTTTCTGCAGTTGTAATACCTCACCCCATCTATCCTTTGCTGTCAAAATTTGTATTGTGCTATTATATGCCCCATCCTTTTATAGATATTGCAAGGTACTCTTCCTGCACCATTGGTGGAACCGGTTTGATTGGGTCCAACACTACTCTTCCCAACAACATTGTAGCCTTCCATAGCGAACTTAGAGCGCTCCTTTCTCTTTTTTTGGAGTTTCTAGAACTTGTTGAGCTGAGCGTACCAGAAGCAGAAGACCGTAGAGTGAATCTCTTTCCCATTCCTATAGGGAACTCTTCCTAAAATAGCTGATGCTCATCCTCATAGCAAGCAGCTAGCTCCACTACGCACAGTCAGTGTCTAGCATCGAAACCCAAGAAATCTTGCTCTAAGAGTTGGATTTAGCCCCTCTATGAATTTCTTGGCTCGGCCTTTCTGGGTGGCGATAGTTTGGGAGAACTGCTCCAATAGGTCGAAGGCTATTTTATACTCTGCTACGGAAAGATTCCCCTGCTTCAAGTTTTTGAAGTCCCTCTCTAGTTTGTCCTTCTCATGCTCGAGGAAGAACCTCTCATAAAATACTTCTAGGAACTTTTCCTAGGTGATCATCAGCAGATCTTGATTGGGGAACTTGGTGCAGCGTGTAGACCTCCACCACCAGTCGGCATCACATCTGAGCTGGAACGTGGCTAGTTAAACCCATTTCTCTACTGGGCACTCCATGCCGTTCAGTATCTTTTCCACCTCATGGAGCCACACCACACATTCCTCTGGTTGGTCGCGCCTATCCAGGGTTGGCGCCTGCAATTGGTGGAACTGCTTTATCCACGGGTCGCCTTTGGCCTCGTCTTTGTAGCCGCCTCCAATGGACTAGACAAATCCCTACATCATTTTGCCTAGCTCATGTCTCATGTTCCATCAGGTGCCTCCGCCCTGCTCTTCGTCAGATCTTGACGCTAAGGTCTTGCCTCAGCCTCAGCCTCTTCGCATCGTGTTGCCAGCATAGAACACAAACATGTCACGTGCAACTCTCTCTTTCTCGTGCAGTCCTACAAAGCCACTAACTTGGACATCACCAAACTAGTGTGCTTAGTGCAACTTAGTGCTCTGATACCACTCTGTAACGTCCTTAAACCGAGCGCTAGGGAATCTAAGCTACTATACTAGGATTATTGCACTTACAAAAAGAAATTAAAGGGCAATCTACCCAGAACCTATGTGTGCAACTAGTGGTTCCTATCTCTGTACAAGGGACTGCACTCCAACTAAGAATCTAAGAACACAATAAGGTAAAAACACGCGTGAGTGACTTCTAAGTCACCTAGTACATGTCACCAAAAACAGTAGAAACAAAACTTAGAAAATCCATAATCTAGACTTTTAAAATCCTTAAAGCTCTTCTTGAAAATTTTCCCATAAATTCTAATTTAGATTCCCACTGGAATCGAAACTCTGAATAAATATTTTATTAAAGTTCTAGAAATCCTCTTCGGGGAAAAGCTCAATAAATTATGCTTTTGTAAAATCTTTCTTTCTGTTCTAAAACTCATGCACTAATCTAATGCATTTTTGAAAAACATTTCTGAAATTAGATTCCAACCTAAAAACAAAATCTTGAATCTGATTAAAACACAATTCTTGACTAGAATAGCTCTAAAATTCTGATCTCGTGACTGCTAGAATCTGACTGTGACACTTGGGCTTAATTATCCATTTCAATTGTAAACCATGTAATTAATTATAATATTGTATAAATGGATTATTATTGGATAATCTGTTGTTTCTTGTGATTGTGGGGTTTTGGTTGGCTTTCTGTGCATCTGTTTGTGATTTAGGACCAATGCGGAGTCTGGTTTGAGGATGCACAGTTGCCTTGGGTTGCGTGCCCATCTTTTTCCTTTTTTTTTTTTTTTTTCTCTTTCCCTCGCGTGATTCCACCATCTTCGTCTCCTTCCTATTCTCCCCTAGCCCCGTGCCACCAACAACGTCGGCCCGTGCCACTCCGTTCCCTTCGACACGAGGGTGATGCGATGGGAGGCTGGCGAGACGTGGGAGGAGGAGATAAGAAGGAGGAGAAGGTGGAGGGAATGCAACCGCAAGAGAGAGAGAGAGAGGGAAAGGAAGGAAGGTGCGCAAGCCAAACGAGTGTCGAGTCGTGGTCCATCAGTGGGGAAAAGGCTTCGCTGGGGCAGGAGGAGCTCATCGGAGTAGGGGAGGCTCGTTTGAGGAGGTACGCAGCCCCCCTTTCTTCCCCTTACCTCCTCCGTCATACGGTTTTAGTTTAATATGTTAAATGCATTAAAATGGTGTAAAATGCATGTAAAATCGTAGGAAAATAGTGGAATTGATGAGAATGAGTTCAATAGCATGAAAACATAGATATCGTGCGGTTAGGATGGAAATTGGTAGGGTCATACAAGATTTTGGGATGAAGGCTACAGTAGATATTAATGAGCTTTGTCCCTTTGTGATTTTTGTATGAATTGCATAGTTAATGGATGGATGAATTATTTGAGAGGTTTTGAAGTAGACTCAAGGGTCTACACCTCATGATTTACTTGCATTTTATGGTGCTTGTTTGAGGGGTTAGTTGGAGGCTCCAAGTTCCAACGAATGCGAAGGCTAAAACAGGGGAGGGGCCCTGGTCTCAGGAAACTCATCATGTCGAACTGGGTTTGGCATACCGAATCCCTGTTAGATTAAACCAAGATACCTGGTTTTGATAGGTCGAAATCACCCGGACGGTCGAAACAAGGATTTTCGGTATACCGAAAATGTTTGGTGTATCGAACCAGGGATTTTTGGTATTCCGAACCTGGTTTTCGATCTGTCAATTTTGACCTGGCCCTGGTATATATGAATGTGTATATAAAATGAAAGAAAAAGGTTTTAAATGGACGATGAGCAAGTGGTAATGGTTTTTTTCTCCATGTATGACATGGAGGAAGATGGAACCCAAAAAGTATATTTGGGAATGATTTTGGGTTTAAAGCCCTAAAAATGAGTAAAAGTGATTAAATGTATGGTTTTTGAGTAATTTTGAGCATGAGACCCAATTTTACGATTTTAAAAAGTATGGTTTTTCATGAATTAAGTTGGGACTCTAGAAGAAGGTCAAGTGTTGCATGGAAACAGATTCCTGCAACGAAAACAATGATATGGAAATGGTTTTGAAAAGAGAAAACTTAAAGAGTTTTGGAAATGAAAACACTAATAATGTGTTAAGGAAGCATGAGGGTTAGTGTCGATAATGTGGTAGGAGTATGAGGCTCCAATGAAACCAATTGTCAGATACGACTATGGTTGCCAAGCTTAAGACAGTGCAGGCTGAGCCTGGATCATTGAGCCTGGTTGTTCGAGTCACCAAACTCATGACGGTGTAGGCTGTACCTGGGTATATGGAACCTAGGTGTTCGGGTCACCAACGGTGTAGGTTGAGCTTGGTCATTAAACTTAGTTGTTACGGCCACTGATGGGACGTCAGATAAAGACGTATCCCCATGCTTATGAAATAAAATTAAGGCCGATAGGCCGGAGCGGTGTCATCCCCCACGGGGAATTTCATTGCGGTAGTGTAGAGAGGTAGGGGAATGATGTCCTCACCTACTACTTGTATGCCTGGTTATCCCTGATGAAGGTAACATCAATAAAGAAAAGTGGAAATGAAAAGAAAAGTATGTGACTTTGTAGAAATGAAAGAAAAAAGGGTTTGGCTAGAATTGGACTTGTGAATGGTCCTAAAATCCTAGAAATGAATATGAATTGCGTTTTAGCCAGTTACCAGCCAATGTTTGTGATTTTGGTTTTGAGTCCGAGTGGCAATATGCTATAGGCTGGATCTAGTTAAAAATGTGGATTTCTCAGAATATGAGAAAGGTTTTGAAAAGTATAAAAGATAAAGAAAAGATGAGTTTTGGAAAAAAAAATGATATATGGTTTTGGAGACAATTTCCAAATGTTTTAAAAAGAAAAGGAAAGTGAATTTTGAGAAAAGTATAGTTTTGGAAACAGATTCCCAAGTTATTTCAAAAGAAAGAGGGAATAATGTTTTAAAATTGGGTTTTCAAAAGAAAACCATGTTTATAATTAAAAGTCGTATTTTTAGCGCTATTGCTGGATTTTTGTTGCTTGTGTGTTTGGGGCGCGTACTGAGTGACTTAGATGTCACTCACGAGTGTTTGGTTGGTTTTCAAGTGCAGATCGTGTGCAGTCGAGTTCTGGTGTCGGAGTTGAAGCTTTTAGTTACACATTATTTTCTGGAGGTAAGCCTTAGATACAGTTATTTAATTTTACTGTAATTAGTGTAATTTTGTTTATGATACTGGGATCTTCGTAGCGTACCTGGGATCAAGGCGTTACACTGGCTAAAACATAGAAGCCAAAACATAGCTCGATTCTAACTTAAATCTAATTTCTGAATCTCAAATCTGAAAACTCTTTTCTTTTCTGATGCCACCTTAATAAGGGGTGACCTAGCCACAAACGAAGGGAGAGACACAACCTCAACCTCCTATACTACTACGGTGAAAGTCCCCGTGTTGAGTATTCCACCGTCCACCTCGGTCAACAGGCCGCACTCTTGGGCTCCTTAAGCCCCTCTGAACCAACAAGCTCTCACTATTTTTTTTGTACACGGGGATGCGTTTTCCAATGTTCCTTTTTTTCTTAGTATTTGAGCTCAAGGGTTATCTTACTCGTCCCATTCAACACCTTTCACTAAGCAACGAGTCTCTTTAACCGAGGTCAACTCTAGAAATCTTATTTTGAAAACATGCATCTTTTCTTTGAAATCTTGATTTTAATCTCTCCCATTATGGGAATTTTTTCTATAAAACTTTTCTTTTTTTGAAATAACTTTTCGGTGTAAAATTCTTTCTATTTAAAACTCTTTTTGTAAAACTATTATTTTCTTCTAATATGTATTTTATAAAGTTTTTTTTAAACATTATGCCAAAATATCTCAATTGGGCATAAAAATCCATTCATAAACATCTTTATTAAAATCAATCTTACTTGGCTCTAGGGTCTCGTTTGGCATATCGAACCAGATCAGTAGATTGAAATGGGTCCAGTGCCCAGATCGGTCGACCGAACTTTCGGAACGATAATCCAAATTTCCCTGGTTTGGAAGACTAGAACATTTCGATCGATCGAATAGGACTCTGAACTGGAAACTAACAGAAAAAGAAATTTTCCATCTTCAGAAACCTTTCCCCAGCCTTAACTCATTTGTTTGTCGGAATGGGGACTTCTAGTGGACTCCTTATCGGTGAATTTCTTTCTGGTGAATCACAAATCTTACATAAAACATATATTCTAGCATGTCAAGTCTATTTTTATTTGGAATAAGTTCCATTAAAAAACATTGCGTATTGCTTGAGATACAAAATCAAAGGGAAATATGGCACATCTCAAGGCACTGTAGCAATCTCTTGTAAAACTCTACTAAATTTCCATATAAATCATGGAAAGTTCTGAAAATCACATACGAGCATGGTTTTATGCTCATTAACACATTTCCATGCTTTTCAACGAGAATCATAACATTAATCATACATACAAAGCTAAAACTGAAGGAAGAAATATGAGATGGGAACGTGTACTCTCAAATGGTTTCGGCATCCCTTCTTCCTCAAGCGGTCTTTCTCTCTTCCCTTGGCATCCTCCGGGCTCTCAAGGTCACCGACGATATTCCTCACCACTAGCAAGCACAAACACCTTCTCTCCTTTTTTCTTTTCTTCCTTTGGTTCATTCTCTCTCTCTTAGTCTCTTTCTCTCTGGTCTGCCCCAATTCTCTTCTCTCCTTTTGGTCTGCCTCTTCCACTGCCTCTACCTCTTCAAAATTTATTTTGCCACTCCCCTTGTCGTCGCCTGTCGACGATAGCCATCGAAGATCTCGGTAGAATCCGAGATGCAGCATGGCTCAAAGCTATAGGGAACTGTGGCCGGTAGTGGGTGCTATGGTGAGTTGAGCCTGGCCCCACTCGGCCCTACACTGGTCCCATACACACACACACATATGGTACACTTTGGTCCAAAATACCACACCGTAGGGAAAATACGAGAGATAACATTACTTAAAAGAAGGCTCAACACCAATATCTCATTATCAAGCTAATTATCTATATTACAACAATTTAATTACATTTATTCTGGATAATCTGAACACAGATATTACACATTATGATAACTTAATTACAAGTTTTTATAATGGAAGATCAATAGAGCTTTTAAGTGATAATAATTAGAATAATTGTATTATAATTCATAAATTTTTAAAACCTTTTTATGATGCTACTAAGGTTTTGCATGAACAATATTATCCTATTAGTCCTCTTCTTTTACTTAATCGTTTTAAAATTTCTAATTTTTTTCATCATATAGATCTTTTTCATGTTTCGAAAATACTATTGATCTAATGAGGAATAAATATAGATACTATTATGATGGTCTTCCAATGAGGTGTTATTTAACATTAATAATGGATTTTAGGCATAAATCAGTTAATTATATCAAAAAATTAGATAAAATGTATACTAATTTAAATAAATTTGAAAAATGAAACGATTTTGTTAGTAAAGTTAAAGAAAATTTGTACCATTTGTTTGAAGAATCTATTACTAAATTTTGTATTACTAGTTATACTGTTACTACTTTTAGTTCCGTAACAAGAAAAAATAATGAAGATTCGACAATATAGAGTAAAATAAATAGGAAAAAGAAAAAATATGTAAAAATAAAAGATAATAATGAATTAGAAAAAAATTTCGATTATATTTTTTATTTGACTGAAGATGATAAAATTAATTTAAATTTATTATATTGATATTCTATTAATTCATATAAATATCTTATAGATAGCAAAAGGTTTACTAATAATTTCAACATTTACTATAATATCAGAGTCTACTTTTATTACAAGTAAAAGAGTCTTAATTAATGAAAAATGTAAATTCTCGGAGAATTAGTGGAAGTCTAGTTTGTTTAAAAGCCTAACTCGATGCAAAACAAAGAACGTAAAATGTGAAGTTGGACAATGAATACAGTAACGATGATACATTATTCTTTACACTCGAGGGGCTCAAATGAATGTTATTTTTTTTATTTATAATTTTATGTATTTCTGTAAAGCTTTATTTTCTTTTGTAATTTCATGTATCTTGTGTGTAATTTTAATCGTGAGAGGATACCATAATGGGCAATAAAATCCGTCCGAAGACGCAACCTTCCAAATCGCGGTTGGCGTTTATCATTCGTCTCGAGCGTCTCGTGTCGATCGCATCCAACGCCTACAACCAGAAACGTTCGTGTCTCCTACAGTGAGCAGAATGGAGGATGCCGAGGTCGCGAAGCGGCAGTGGGAGAACGCCGCCGCGGGAGCCATCGCAGGGTTCGCCACCGTCGCCGCTCTCCACCCTCTCGATGTTGTCCGCACGAGGTTCCAAGGTCTCTCTCTGTCTACTTTTGTCTTTTTCCTTCTCTTCCTTTTCAATCTCTCTCTACTTCAGAAGGAAGGATACATAAAAGATTGCGGTTATGCTGCAGTAAACAATGGAAGGGCACCGGCGGGTCTTCCTCTGTATAGGAACACCGCAAATGCCGTCTACATCATTGCCAGGACGGAGGTCAGTTACTTTTGCCGCCAGTACTCCATCTCTTTTTTTTTCTTTTCCTCTTAGGTTGGTGTTGTTGCTGTGTTCACTTCTTGTAAATCAGTTGTTCTCATTTTCTCTTGTTTTGTTTCACCATCGCATTAGTGACGACTGAGGTCGGGAATGGAACCGGAGGGGGAATGTTCCCACCATGGTTTGGAAAGAGAGAGGACAGGGTTGGGGAAATGCACTAAAAGTCTCACCTTTCTGTGTTGAATCCTTCTACCTCCAGTTGGTGTCGTTGGTTGGGCAGGGGGGTCTATCAACACTTTTTCTGGTGAATGTACCGATGATCTGAGAGAGTCATATCTATATGCAACCCTTATTATGGTAAATACATGACTGAAGAAGACTATATTGAGATACAAGCATTCGCAAGTTGAGATTGACTTTTGTTGCTCTTCTTCAATTTGTTTTTTGGAGACTTGATTTATTGAGATCAGAAGTCCTCCAGCAGTGAGATGATGTGATAAATTTTGCCCTACTTTCATTTTTTTCTTCAGAAATCTGGGATCTCTAACGGTTGCAAAATAGCAAAGAAAGAGAAAAAGAAAAACTGAAGTAATATGACATGCAATTGGATGCACGCCTAAGTTTTTTTTTAGAATTTCTGCTGGAAGGTGGAAGTGCTTACTAACAAGAGATCAACAAGCTGAAAAAGGTTTAGAGAAAAAAATGCAAAAATAATATCTCCTTCGTACTTTGGGAATAATTTCTTTTGATTACTGTTGAAGAAAGAAGAAAATCATGCATTATGTGTTAAAGGAGAGGATTATATATATATATATATATATATATATATATATATATATATATATATATATA
>JAMKQA010122744.1:0-11267 GCA_024699735.1 Posidonia australis | reverse complement strand
TGCAAGACAGACATATAGTAAGTAGGAATTGCGGTTAAAACAGAATTAATCAGCGTCAATCTGCCACCAAGGGATAGAAAGTGAGCTTTCCAATGGGAAAACTTTGATGCTAATTTCTCCTGGACGGGAGACCATTCCCTACGTGAGGTCCTCCTATAATGAAGTGGAAGACCCAAGTAAGTGATGGGCAAGGATGCAAATTTACAACCTAAAAGCTTACAAGCATTATCTACTGTTTCCTGTCCAACCTTAATACCAGTAATAGAAGATTTGGAGAAGTTTATTTTAAGGCCAGAACAGGATTGAAAGCAACAAAGGATGCGTTTAATGTTCACAATGTTTTTCGCCCTCTCAACTAGGGAAAGAATGGTATCATCTGCATATTAGATGTTGAGAACGTGAGAACCCCAATGAGAGAACTGAATCCCTCTAATGAGATTATGATTAGAAGCCAACTGAAGCATTCGGTTCAGAATATGGGTAACTATTATAAAGAGTAGGTGAGATAGCAGGTCCCCCTGTCTTAGCCCATTGGATGATCCAAAGTAACCGTGAGATGTTCCATTAAAAAGAATAGAAAATTTTGCAGAAGTAATGCACATCTTGACCCATGATATTCATTTCCCCCCAAATCCTAAACCTTGAAGAGATTGAGGGTGGAAATCCCAATTTACCTTATCAAAAGCTTTCTCAAAATCCAATTTTAAAATGAAACCTAGCACCTTAAAGGAGTACATAAAGTGAAGGGTTTCCTAAGCTACCAGAAAACAGTCTCCAATACAGCGGCCAGGGAGAAAGGCACATTGGGAGCTATCTAAGGTATTGTTAAGTATGGGAGATATCTTAGAGGCTAAGGTTTTGGTAAATATTTTATATATACTATTTACCAAGCTAATAGGCCTGAATTCAGAAATTGAATTGACACTAAGCCGTTTAGGAGTAAGTACAATAAATGTCTGATTAAAAGGAGAAAATATATCCGACTCAGTAGAAGAGAAAATGTGCTGAAAAATGTACATAATATCATCTTTCAATGTGCATAATTGACCTCACTAGATATCAATTACCATACTTCCTGTGTGTTTCCTATTCTCAGTGATCAATCTCATTGGATTGTCATTTGTTTATGTGAGTCGATAAAAATAAATTTATCTGTCATGAGGTGTATATTTTGTTGTATCAAGTTATTTATAAAACAATTATACTGTAATATTCTACATTTAGTCTCATATTGCTAAGAAAAATAGACAAGTGGACTTAGTAAAGAATAATGTTAACTATTATAATAACTTCAACTTAAGTATTTTAAGTCTGTTTGTTGGATCTCATGTTGGTATAGGTCAGTTGGACTTAGCTCGTTGCAAATGGTATCATAATCTGAACCAATCGAAAATGTGGAAGCTTATAAGTGTTACACTCAAATGTGTGGAGACACCTCTAAAATTCTATATCGCTTGATTATATATAATTGTTTACTCTGACGAGAATGTAAAGAATTTAGAAGTAACACACTAGATTGTATTAAAATTCGAACACTAAGTATTGTATTAAAATTATGTTGAACTTATTTCAGAAGTGCATTTAATAAATTATTGTGGCTTTCTCGTATTTGTTTAGAATGTTCTCATCTACACGGAATCTCTATTATTACTTCTACTGGTCCGTGTGTGTTTAAACGTTACAGTTTGTTAGACCTAGATTATTATATATATAATAAATACGAAAAATGATCCGTTTACTTTTTATGTAAAAGATTTACTGTTTGTAAAATAAATAAAAAACTTTTTTGTGTCAAAGAAAGAAGTCTGACACGAGCATGATACGACATGGTAAATACACAATAATGTGTACTCAATACTTTACATGTATCATGCATGCATCAATATATTACTTATTTATACACTTAGCATGTAATTATTGTGTAAAATTTATGTAATAATAATTAATCATGTTGTAACGTGTATTTATTATTTTTTTCTAATGAATTTGGATTTCTACAAGCTCAAGCTGATCTATTCACAGAGATTATTAACTCTATCATGCTTCGCCTTGTAGAGGATACTATTGAATGGTCTAATTCCACCAGTAAGTACACTGTCAAGTCAGGGTATGAGATACTCAACGATGGTGGGATTAGAACTCATTTTTATGACAATATCTGACATAGTTGGGACTCTCTAAAGGTTAGATTATTTTCATGGTTGGTTATTTTTAATAAGGTTTAAACTAAAGTTAACTTGTGTAAAAAGGATTGGACAGGTTCTGATAGTTGCATTTTTTGTAATGGTTATCAAGAATCAATTGAACATTTATTTATTAATTGTTCTTTCGCCATAGCAGTTTGGCATTCCTTTTTGCAGGGACATCTGTATCCTACTATTACTTCTTTTACTGATATATTTTCTTGCATTCTTCCATTAAAAGCTGATTTCTCAGCAAAGGGTAAACATACTATGATTCAAATTATTTTGTGGTCCATTTGGAGGGAACGGAATGATAGAATTTTTAGAGGAAAATACGTTTATTCGTACAAAGTTACTAATACTATTTTTTCTCTTTGTCATTGTTGGTTTAACATTTTGGGCTCAGGATTTGAAAATGATGACAATATCAGGGCTTTGCAATCTATGGAAAATGATTGTGTACTGAAGCAATCTTCTCATGCTCTACATCTACCTCAGCAAAACCCTGAAGATTTAGTCCCTTCTCAGGACTAATGTCAATCTTCATACTTGAACAATTAATTTTTCTAAGATTTTTTGAGCAATAAGTGTTTGCCTATTTGGGACAATTCAAATTTTTGTAGTGGGTATTACATACTACACCAAGGTCTGTAATATGATACTATACTTGCTCTGCCTTAACTTTTATATTTATATAATGATTACCGTTAACAAAAAAAAAAAAAACTATTGTATTAAAACTAAGTTGACACGACAAGTACATGTGATACAATTAGACTAATCCCAAACACAATTATTTCCTATTGTATTTGTATTATGTCAACTTCTGGTGTCAGAAATTGCAACACCTAGACATAAAAGTGACAATGGAAAAATAAGAACATATCCGGTCAACACGCATAAATAGTAACATCTAGAGAAGCAAGTCAATCAAACGTTCCAGAAGGCCTGACAGTCTACTGGTACTAGAACCAGTTGAAGTCTAAAGTCCGTTGCTCGCGTACGTAAATAATGAAGCAAAATGAAAATAAATTATCAAAATCCATACTATACCTGGCAAAATATATAAACTTATTGGAGGCTCTATTTGATTTATGAAATTGGGATAAATTACCCTTTATTAAGATGCCTCTTTGTAATTTGGAGTGGTAAAAAAATTGACAAAAAAAAAAAATCAAACTACTTGGAGAATAAGACTGCTAATCATTGCAATACTAGTGAATAAGACTGCTAATCAAACGAATTGTGAACATACTTATGCTTGTACTCATTTTGAAATACAAAATGTCATGTTCAACTTTGGTTTAGGTTCGAACAATGTTAGAAAAATTACATTCGTGTTCAATCGGTGTGAAATTCAAACATTCAAGTTTGGTTTGAAAGTAGTTCAAAAAGATTGTGTATTTTAAAATGTATTTCTTATGTATTTTACATGTACATGCAAAGTTCATTTTTTTGTCCTAATACTCTCTAATGTATGTGTACATGTATATGGTTCATAAATTACATAATTAAATTTTAAATCAATTAAAACTATTTCCTTGCTTATGTTCTCAAATATATGTACATGTACCATATTAAGTTTTTATTGATTATATAAATATATTTCAAATTCGCACGCGAACAATATTTTGTTGTAAATTAATTTCAAACTTGAATTTAATGATAAAGTTCGATTCGTCTAACTTTAAATATAAAATGTTTCCAACCAAACCCGAACAGAGCTAGTTCAACGCTCACCTTGCAACCCTACTTGTGAGAATAATATTGAAGACAACGATGCAGGGTGTGAATGAGCAACATACTATACTCTATCTCTATGTATGTTAATTTTGAAGTTAGTATTTAGATGCCTTAAGTTTCCGTACGTTAACTCACATGATCGAGTATACATCATATGTTTTGGGGAAAGGTTACGATCAGCAAATTGTTGGAAAATTTTACATTTAAAGTAAGACGAATCGTTGTCTATTCGTAGGAGAAATTATGGTTGACTTTCCGTATGCATGATCTGTGGAGAGCACGTCTCTGACAAAGATGCATTTGCAATGATGGGTGTGGCTGAGGATATATATCTTGATGTTACAACGTATATGTCTAGTCTAAAGTCACTTGGTGTAGTGGTCTCTTTGTGATTACATGAGAGGTCGGAAATTTAATTTCTGTAGACATTATATATATTACAATCATATTGTATTATTTTCTTTTTAGGTTCGTATCTTATGAACGATAAGTGTTTGATTGTAATATATATTAAAAATCGTTTCAAAAAAAAAAAAAAAAACTTATATGACAAAAGGACAATGTTAAAAATAGTGGTAAAATCCTATCTGACAAAAGGACAATGTCATTTAATCTTATAATTAAAGGACAATGACTAAAAGAAAGCCTTGTTTCCATACGAAATTTTTATCGCAGTCTGTTCGATAAAGTGCCTAATCTATATTCTCAATCATTTGCGATAGTGTAAAACAACTGAACAACAAATTAATAATACATGCTTGTTCCTACCAGCAAAAAACCCTAATGACCCGTCGTCGTCGTTCCTCGTGTGCTCCACCTCATAGTCGATTCTGCATCGACTCTCGCTTTCTCCTTTGCTAGGCCACCCATTTTGACTAGTAAGCCTTCAAGGCTAGGCTCTTGGAAGACGGGGAACCCTTCCCCATGCTCGATCTGCCTCCCACTCAGCGAGGCTCCTGTCGATCAACTAATGGCCACCGTCCCTGTTTGAGTGGGGGCTTGTAGGTATGCAGATCTGGTGAAGCTTCTTCACCCCCACCCATACTCCTTCCTGTCCTCACTTAATGGGACACTACTAGGCCGTCATCGGGAGATATTCTTGTAGATCCCTGTCGGAGATTTCTATTTGGGGACGATTTTTACTGTTGAGGTTGCTTTGGGTTTTCTTCTCCAGGCATAGCCAGATCTGGTCATAGATTTGTCTAATCAGCCAACTGGCTTAGAACCTCTTCGTTTTCTGTGGTTAAATGTGTTTTTTGGATTTAGTTGCAGGAAGATTGGATGCCTAACAAAAAAATTTTGTGATTCTTGTTCATCCTGCGATGTTTGTGATTCTCTATTAAAATCCAATATTATTAGTAAAGCTTATGGTATTAAGAGGATTGTTGAGCTTGATTGGACGAGACCTTGGTCTCTTGATTTTTTCCCTTCTTCCGTAGATCCAGTTTGGATCTCATCTTCTCTTGCTTCGGCCTACCTTCCGTCGTTCGGTGATCACCTTGTTTCCGACAAGGTAGCTTTTATTGGGTAGGATTTTCAAGACTTTGCCGGTTCGACGCTCATTAATGCCGCCTCGACTTCTGTTTGGAATTATACCTTATTTTACCCACTTAATATTGCCATACTTAATCCAATAAACGACATTACTGTGGGGAATTACTTTAATGCCTTTCAATTAAAGGATTATGCTGGATTTAGCGTGGATAATGGCATAAATTATCTTGATTTTCTTAAATATGACGCATCGATTTCTATGCTGGATAATGTCGCCTTTTCAAACGCTAGTACGCCAATATTTATTAATTGTTTCCCTCGCTCTTCTTCTGTACACAACTCTTCGTCTTCCTTTCTGTCCTCAAGTCTGAAAAAGCTGACCTCTCCCTGTCTCCGAGATATCTTTTGACAACGAGATTTGCTTGACAACTTTCTCTACTGAGGGTTCTCGTTTTTCTCTCCTTGCTTCTCCAACTAAATCCTCACTTATTGTTTTTGCTTCCTCTATCTCTGAGCTCACCTCTGAACCTCCACCGTCCTACGACTGGGGAGGAAGCTGGGAAGTGGCCTCTTGGAGAAAAGCCGTCGATCCACTGGTAAGATTTTGCTACTCTTGAGGGAAGTATTTCTCCTGTGGCCTTCGTGGGCATACTAAACAATATTGCAAGTTCTCCAGCTTCTGTTTTAAATGTAAGTCTCCATCTCATTCAGTTGCTATTTGTAAATTTTTTTAGGAGTCTTCTAACATGGCTGGACTGTCTCTACATAACTCGTCTATCCTCCCCTGATCAAATGCTGTGTGTGAGCAATTATCCTTCTTTTCTACCTATGTGATTGTCATTACACACTGTCCACACCTTAACAAAGCTATTCTTGAGGACCATATACAAGCTAACTGGCCTTCTTCTGTCCTGGTTGAGGTCATTGACTGTACTCCTGGAAAGTTTCTTTTTAAGTTCCCTTCTATCCCGTCCTGTAATGAGGCCCTGATTATATACGGCTCCTCTCTATAAATGCTCCCTGTCTCTTATATTCCTTGGTTGGTTAACTCAAATGGTGTCTTCGCTGTCAAGGAAAATGAGGTTTGGATCAGACTAGAAGGGATCCCTCATCATCTCTGGAATATAGAAATTTTTCGTCACATGGTCTTGGATTTTGATGACCTACTTGAAGTAGATATTTTTGCAGATAGATTCAAGTTTTTAAGCTATGGCAAAATCAGGATTCTTACCCTCCTTGGGAAAGAAATTCCTAATACAAGATTCTTTGCATATGGTAGAATTGTATACCTTATTAAATACCGACTCAGTTGGGATATATGTCCTCCCTCTATTGTTGCCTCAGCCTCCCTCCCTCCTTGGCCCAGAAACTCAAATTCTTCTTCTTCAGTAGCTAGTGGGCTAAACCCTAATCGTAAATCTTTTAAAAATAATAAGGTTGGAGAGGTGGCAAGGGGGAAAAGCACCGCGCTCTAGAAAGCATGTTTGGACCAGAAACACTAGCACAATCCCACCCCCTCACATTCAGATTGCCACCACTTTTGCTTGGATTCTCCCTACCCCTACCAACTCTGGTTCCGGCAAAATCCAACCCCCCTCAACTTCATCTAGGCTTGTTCCTACATCATCTTCCAAACCTATCTCTATTGATAGTGGGGGTATTTTAGACACTGCTAAATTTATGGAAGCTGAGATTTCTGCTAGAAACATTATATTAGCCAAATTTAAAAAAGTTCTAGCTGTCTTTGATTGCTTGGAGGAAGATGACCTTGGCGTTGGTGCTGGGGAATTCTCTCAGCCAGCAACACCAATCCATGCTCCAGGTATACTGCATTCTTCACCTATTAAGCTTTTTGATAAATTCACTTCATCTGTTTCTCTTAATTCTGAAAGCTCTTCTTCTGATTTTGCTACTTGCAATTCTGGAAATTTGATTAATAGCAATTTACTTAGTGATGCCCTTATTTGGGATTCTTATGAATAATTTCAGTCTTTTTGTAATAACATTGGCATTAATTTGGAATCCATATCAGAAGCCAAGCAATTTTTTAATGAGGTTAGAGTTAATCAGGGTTTATCCCCTGTTAATTTAGATGATAACATCTCTTTTGTGGAGAACTTTGCATCTCTACGTTTGTCTTCTTCACCTTAATGATCTTTACTGCATGGAATATTAGAGGATTGGAAAATAGTGGGAAAAAAAGAGTAGTGAGAAATCTGATTGGGATAAACAAATGTGATATTATTATTATTAGTAAGACAAAAAAGGAATATTTTACCCTTGAGATGCTTAGATCCTTAGGAGGGGGTAGAATTTCTAAATGGTCTTACCTACCTTCTCTTGGGGCCTCGAGTAGTATCCTTATAGGATGGAATGAAAATTATTTTGAATCATTAGACATTCTACAAGTCACTTATACTCTATCCATTAAAGTTAGGTCCCATGGAAATGATCTAGTCTGGTAGCTTACTGGTGTACATGGACCTTGTGATCCCAAACTAAAATTTGCATTTTTATCTGAATTGGAAGACCTAAGTAGAACTGTTAACGACAATTGGGTAATTGGGGGAGATTTTAATATTGCTCAATTTTCTCATGAATATTCTTCTAAAACTGGTATCTCTGCTCCGATGGTAAGTTTCAATGAATTTATTGACATTAATCTTTTGGTTGACTTTCCACCTAATAATTATCTATATACCTGGTCTAACTTTCAATCTACACCAACTATAGTGAAGTTGGACAGATTTCTTGTGAGCACCAATTGATTCTCTCAGTACCCTAATTCCCTTTGTGTTGGGAAAGTAAGGGTGGTATCAGATCATATACCAATCATCATTAATACCAAACCGTGTGATTTGGGACCTCCTCCCTTTAAATTTTATAAATCATGGTTGCATATTCCTGGTTTTCATGAAATGGTTATAGAATTTTGGTTATAAAACAATGGTACTCACATCTCCTCTTCCCTTGTTGCTAGTTTAGCATATAAACTTAAAAATCTTAAGATGTATATCAGGAACAGGATTATTCCCATTAGGGAGGATAGAAGGAATAGACTAGCATTCATTGAGTCCCAAATTTCTAAGATTGACTTAATAATGGAGTCCTTGCCACTAAATAATGATACTTGGAAACTCAAGAAGCGACTTAGATCTGAGCATTATAATCTTTTATTGGAACAGGAGACATATTAGAGACAAAAATCTAGGATTCAATGGCTTAAAGAAGGTGACTTGAACATGGCCTTCTTTCACAATATGGTTAGGTGTCGTAAGAGGTTTAACACTCTATCCTCACTTATGGTAAATGACACTCTCCTAACCACTCCTACAATCATTGGTTATGAAATAGAAAAGCATTTTACTAGGCTATTCAATAAACAAACTAAAAAGGTGGGTGAACTTAATTCGAATTACTTGCTCCCAAGGAAAATACCCAATCTAGACATATTGGAGGCACCCTTCACTTTAGCAGAGATTTAAAAAAGTGTCTTTAGCTTACCTAGTAACAAATCTCCAAGGTGGAATGAGTTCCCCTTATTTTCTTTCAACATTTCTGGGAAATCTTGATGCAAGATCTTTTTGAGATCTTTAAACAGTTTCATGACTCTTGGGATCAAGAATTTCTTAAACTTATCAATCAGACCATCATTGCTCATATTCCTAAAAAAGGAGCACAATGTACTAAGGATTACAGACCAATAAGCCTCCTTAATGGCTCCTATAAGATCATTACAAAATGCTTAGTTACCAGATTCACCCCTATCATTAATGATATTATTGACAACTCCCAATGTGCTTTTTTGACTGGGAGATATATTTGAGACTGCTATTTAGCAACCCAAGAAATAATAAATTACATGAAGGTAGTCAACATACTTGGTTTCATTCTTAAATTAGATTTTAAGAAAGCTTTTAACAATGTTAACTAGGAATTTCTCCTAAAAGCCTTCATAGGACTAGGATGTGGACCTAAATGGGTTTTTTGGATTAAGATGTGCATTAGTACAGCTAAATTTTCGATTCTCTTAAATGGTTCACTAAAAGGATATTTTGGAGCATCTAATGGGCTTCGTCAAGGTGACCCTCTGTCTCCACTTCTGTTCATTGTAGTTACTCATATTTAAAACAGGATGTTGGCCCTTGCTTCAAATAATAATCTTATTTCTAGGGTTCCTTTCCCCAATAAGGGACCTAACATTGTCAATATACAATATGTGGTTGATACCATTTTGTTCTTGCCTGATAATGAGGATAATATGATAAACATCAAAAGAATATTGTGTTGTTTTCAAACCTGTTCTGGACTCAAAATAAATTTCCAAAAATCTTCACTCACTGGTGTGGGAGTCTTTGACTCGTCTTTAACTCGGAGTTGTGAGATCATGGGTTGTCAGGCAGCTAATTTGTCTATTACTTACCTTAGATTACCTTTGCATTATAGAAAAGCCACTTTTAAGGATTGTACCCCAGTTATCGAAGAGATTTCAAATAAATTGTCTCCATGGAAAGCACAATACTTGTCTTTGGAAAGCAAGTTAACTCTAGTTGATTCTGTGCTCTCTAAAATCCCTACTTATTTCTTGTTTGTCCTACACTTCCTTGCTAAAGTGGAAAATGCAATTGATAGAATTAGGAGACAATTTTTGTGGAAATCTGCCTCTTCTAGTCACAACTTTCATCATCTGGCTAATTAGAAGTCATTGTGTAGATCAAAAAAAGAGAAGGGTTGGGGTATTATAAACTTGAGAAACTTTAATTTGACACTAAAAAGTAAACTATTATGGCAATTACTTTCCTCCTTCTCAAAGCAAAAATAGCCTTTGCTGTTGCGTGCCAGATACTTTTCATGTTTCTGGCCAAGTGCAATTTTAAACACTAATGAGAATAGATGGTCTCCATTATGGCATGGAATAAAAGTTTACTTTAATATTATTAATAGCTTTTCTGGATTTGAGATAAGTAATGATGAAGATATTATTTTTTGGGAAAATAAGTGGTTGAATGGGATACCTTTGAAATTTAAATTTCCTGATCTGTATGATATCTCAAATCACAAAAACGCATCTGTTAAAAGGATGATTGAGCTAAATAGGGATGAACCCCAAGCTTTATTTAATTTTGACTCTAACACTAACCACTAATTAGCAATTCAACAACAATTTGAATTGTTTACTAAACTCTTGAATGGAACCTAGTTACATTCTAAGATGGATAAAAAGCTTTGGATTCCATCTAGTGATTATAAATTACCGTTAAGTCTTATTATAAAATCATCAATGATGGTGGCATCCGATTTTTCCTCTACAAAAAAAATCTGGAAATCTTGAATACCAATCAAAGTTAAGTTATTCACTTGGCCGATGGTTTTGTAGGATCGAAATAGCTCCTCTAGAGGGGGGGTGAATAGAGGATTAACACTTTTTAAATTACTTTGACTACTTTTTAGAGATTAATGGAAATTGCATACAAAGGATATAATTTAACAACTATAATCAAGCTTAACTACTTATGCAATTTATATAACATACAAGAAGAGGATGAGAGCAATTGATATAGACAAGAGATTTATAGTGGTTCGGCAACCCAGCCTAGTCTACTCCTCAAGACCCTCTTGAGATTTTTCCCTTATTAAAAATAAGATAATGAACTTACTTGTTGGCTACACCACCAACGCTTGCTTGCTCTTCCCACTTCTCAATCCCCGAGAAGCTAGAGCCCTTTGCTTTGATGCTTATACAGAATTTAGAACTATCCCGCTCACAGAGAATGACAACAACAGAAATTACAGACCAAAATCTCGTGAGGAGAATGAAAATGAAAACAATGCACACTATTACAACTT
>JAMKQA010122743.1:0-12387 GCA_024699735.1 Posidonia australis | reverse complement strand
ACTTGCAATATGCGATTGACCCGAAATAAAGAGTGATAATCCTGAGCATAGGACACACCCCACACATCATGCACCTATTTAGCATAAGGCACAAGCATGGCATGGCATATCGCCCTTGGGCATATAGCAAGCAGCTGAAACTACCAAGAACCTGTATGTGCGGCTAGGAGACTCCAGACTATATGTACTACGCTAATTCCTTACATGCTTATACCTGCAAACCAAAAATACGAGGAAAAATATATGAGTGACCAAAGTTACCTAGTACGCACCCCAAGGAAAACCACAGAAAACAAAACTATAATTAAGTTTTCCTTTTAAATTCATTTCGCAAACTATTTTCTCAAAACCTCGCAAACTAAGCCCACATCGGCCAAAACCACAACCGGGGCTCTAATAGCCCAAAGCCACAAGCAAAGGCCCTCAACGGCCAAAACCACACATAGTGAGTCGGGAAGCCCGACGCCAGGCAACCTAACTCTGGCCACAAGCAGCCCACTGAAAAGCAACCAACGACGTCTGCACTGCCACGACGTGCCACCCTGTGCAGGAGCCACGTCGTCCCACGTTTCTCCTACTTGGAGAACCCTCACAAAAGCCAACCCCTCCCTAGGATGGTTGTCTTGTCTCTCAAGACGCTACCAGCTACGGGGCAAGTGTTCCACCCTCACTGGCCACCACAGGGTATGCTTCCTCACGGCGTCCTCCACACACAGTGCTTAGGTGGGAGTGTCATACCTCTACACCCGACGACACTCGAGCCTCAATGCTCACTACGACAGTAGGAGTATCATACCTCTCTGTCATGCCACAAGACACCTCAACCTACGGACCACAACCCTAGCCTTGAGACGACAGTCAAGGAGTCTCATACCTCCAGGACCCGACGCCCCTCAGCCTTAGGTATCTTGGCCCCCTACCTCAACCAGGGAGTCGTGCTCGACCACCCGAGAATGTCGTCACATTCCCTAGTCCCGACGACACGGTCCCACACTGTCTCAGGCCGCACACAGAAAACCAGGAAAACATTTTCCAAAACAGGCCAACTATTTCCTTGAAATCCATTTCAAAACCATTTTCATATCTTTGAAAATTCTTCCAAAACCTCGGTAAAGCGGGGCATCAGGGGTCCTAGGAGACCACCACTGACGGCCCATAGTCCCTCTCAATGGGACAAAACACAGCAATCCAGAAAAGCCCTTAGAAAACACATTTTATAAACTCATTTGGGCCCAGATTTAGTATGTCGAAAAATAGGCCCGGTATGCCGAAAATCCTTAGTTTGGTAGACCGATCTGGATTGGTCGACCGAAATCTCTTGATTCAGGCAACTATCCAAAATCAGATGACCAAATTTCGACTAGAGGACCTAAATTGATAGAAAAACGGTATACCAAAATAGTTCGGTATGCCGAATTCTGCGAAAAATAGAAAAAGGCCCAAACCCTATAGTCCGAAATCGCCCCAACTAGGACCTCTAATCTGACCCCCTAAACAAGCATCAAAAATCTTGCATAAAACATAAAATGTAGACCCTCGAGTCTACTCCAAATCGCAACAAACAAAACTAAAATCCATTCACCATGCATCAAGATATAAAATCAAAAAGGCAGAAGAGTCAAAATGACCCAAACACACCAACCGCCATAAATATCCTTAAATTCACCATAAATTCTCATAAAATCACAATAAATTCTAGGAATGTAAATTTACCTAGATTTCGGGCAATCCTATCAATTTCTAGCATTTTCATGCTCTCTATTACATGAAGTGGAGGTGCGTACCTGAAAATGGCCTCCAGCGATCTCCTGTCGACTCTAGCGAATTTCGGCGACCTCGCGTGACCACAGCCACAGGGATGTCGCTCCAGAGCTCCTCAGGCCACCACGAGCCTCCCAAATGCCTCTACTTCTCTCCCTCCCTCCCTCTCTCTCTCTCTCTCTCTCTCGACACGTGATGCAAGGGAAACAGGGGAGACGGGTGGAAGGAGAAGGGGAAAAGGAGAAGGGGGTGGAGAAGGAGGAGTGAGGAGGAAGGGGAACGCACCCAAGGAGGAGAAGGAAAGAAGAAGAAGGAAGGAGAAGATGGCGACGAGCGGTGGAATGCGGTGCGGCTTATAAAGCCTGCACATGTAGTGGCTGGGAGCATGCTCACCTGCACGTCTCAGCCACCGACACACCGCACAAGCACACCGACCACTCCGCCCAACCACCATCCACAACCTACGGCCCACGAGAGCGGGCCCCACATGCACAGTGCCAACCACGCACAGGGACACGCAAATAGAAGCCGGCCCACTAGGCCCTAGCCCAAAAGCACAAAATCACACAACGTGCCTCAGAACAGTAACACTCGTCTAGGAATAAAATTCATAAAATGTAAATAATTACAAAATGAATTTTTACGAGTGTTATAGTTTTACAATAAAGTTAAAGTTTCTTGGGAACCCTCCTCTAGTTGGAACAACCAAGCTGAGTGAACCAGGCCAGCGCAAGTCACTCTCCCATGCTTTGTGTTTGGTTGTGATTACTAGATTAGGGGACTTAAGGTGTCCTAGGGGCATATTTCTGACTCCACCTTTCTCCCTAAGTCAGTAATATACCCTTGTAGATACTTGACACTTTATTGTTCTTCATTTATTTACTGTTTTTGTGGTTTGCTAGGACCGACCCTAAGGACCAAATTCTAGGTTGTGGGCTCCTCTATATGGAGGAAACCCATAGCCTAAGCCCCCTTCGTAGACCTCCCAAAGGTCTAAGGGTCGTACCGTAGAAGAAAAATCTCATTGAAGTAACCTTGAAGAAAAAGCCATAACCCCCTTGCTATAGGAACTCAACAAGTTGAGAGAATGTAGGTTTAATCAAGCCATTAATCAACTACTTCAACAAGTAAAACTCGTGTTCTGTCTGAAACATCTCTATTTAATCACCTTGTTTAGCATTTCATGTATTCAGGACATACCTTGGCTACTGGGATAGACAAGCATCTGTGCCGCCTGTCAGATCGACGTTGTTGTTCACCACCTAATTCACCGACAACAAGTCCAGGCACCACACCAATCAGCGACGTTAGGTAGACCATGATCTGATTGCCTTGTTTGCGAGATGGTTTGTGCTTGCATGCATTTATAGGTTATAGGGATATCTAGATAGTGTCTTCTAGGTCTTTAGTTTCTCTATTAAACATAATTGTAAACATTTTTCCTTGTATTTCATTAGAAGTTGTAATTTTCCTTTTTAGATTCCTATAATAGGTCAAAAGTAGTGTCACATAGTCTGTATTCTCTTCTTCTTTAGGAACTTGTAATATTCAAAGAAGAGCCACGAGGAGAAGACGATCCATAATGGCAGAGGCATATTATTCTCACAACGGCTACTCCAGCATGTCAATGGCATCAACTTATGCAAGTAGCTTCACTAGTTAGCATGGGTCCCTGTCCAACACATCAACCCTATATGAAGGCCAATCAGATGATCAAAGATGAGGAGGGATGAGCTATGCCTAATCCTAGAATACCCATTTGACGATCAATCCACATGCATTATCTAAATAGGCAATCAACCAAGCTCAGCAATCCAAGGTCCATCTTAACTTATATAGTCTACAAGCTCGAAACACCCATGGACCTTCCTTTTCATATCACCAGGGCCCAATAGCCTTACCTTTCATGGGAAATACACATACCGTGCTGCCTAGCCCAACAGTTAATTTTCCAACACAAGGCCCGTCAACACTGTTCCCCATGCAATATCCTACACCTTCGGTTTACCCTTCCTTCCAGCAAACCATACAATCCACTAAGCTACCACTCAAATTCATACTTAAGGGAAACCCAATCAATGTCCCCATCTTACGCTCAGGCTCAACCCTCCTTCCCTCTTCAATATGGTACCTCGCAGTACCAATAATTCCAACAAGTCCAACGGTACCAAGGTCAAGGGTAGACAACCACTCCAAGTCTCAACTTTAAAAGCATGATCTTAGAGGCATTGGTTGAAGCAAGGGTTACATCAAGGGCGTTGGTCGACTTCGACACCTCGAAGTTCCTGCACTTCATATGTAATATATGTGCCCAGATTATCCAGAATAAATGTAATTAATTCTTGTAATCTGGATAATTAGCTATGTATTATTACTTGTGTTGGACTCTCTTTAATTAATTGGTTTTATCCTTGGTAATTTCCCTACTATGTAGTATTTTGGATCAATGCATGCCACGTGTGCACGTGTGGGACTGAGTGGAGTCGGATTGAGAGTTGAGTCAACTTAGCACAGTGCCACACAGCCTCCATCGCCTTTCACTGTGCTTGCCATAGTTCTTGTAGTTTTCCACCATGCTGTATCGTCGATACGTCGAGATCCTTAGTGGCTGTCATTGACAAGTGACAACAAAGGAGGCAGTGGCATAAATGGGAAGATAGGAAGGCTTCGAGGGGGACACCAGATGGAGAAGAGAGGAATTTTTGGTGAAAACTAGAGAGGAAGAGAGAGCTAGAGACAGGAGAGAAGAGGAGGAGTTTGTGCTCGCTGGTGGTGAGCTGTGCTCGCTGGTGGTGAGCTGTGCTCGCTGGTGGTGAGCAGTGCTGCCAGTGACCCTTAGAGCCCGAAGGACATCAAGAGAGAAAGGGAGAGTCGTCGAAGGAGTGAGGGATCATCGAAGATCCAATTAGAGTATGCATCCTCTTCCTTCTCCCATTTCTTTCTAATAAGCTTTAAATCTTTGAATAATGCCATGATCAAGTATGCAATGCATGAGAATGAGTAGATTAGAGTTGGATCATGGATGTATGATGATCTTGTGAATTTTCCATGATATTACAAGCATTTATGTCAAGTTTTGAGATGCATGCTACAATAATGGAAAATTGGTTCCATGCCTTGTGATTTTTATATCTTGGGATATATGCAAGAGATTTTGATGAAACTTGTCCTAAAAGAAAGTAGATTTAGCATGCTAGAATATATGTTTTATGCAGGTTTTGTAGTTCACTAGAAAGGGGTCCGTCAGAGGTCTTAATTTTGGCGAACGGGTGGCCTAGGGCTAGGGTATGTTTTTAGAAAACGTAGAATTTGGTATGCCAAATTGCTGTCAGTTTGGCCCTAGAACCCTGTTTTGGCCAATCGAAATTTCTCGGTCTACCAGATTAGGGAATTTTGGTCAACCGATCAAGATTTTGGTCGACTGATCTAGGCGTCTGGGCCAGCTTCTGTTTGCCGCTTCAGTTTGGCATGCCGAACCAAGGCCCAAAGCTGAACCTCAAAGTTTTTCCCAAAATTGTAAATAATGCTTGATTTATGTGTTTTTGGCATGTTTACTTAGCAAGAGTTTCTTGAGATTTACGAAAAGTTATAGAGAAGCTATCTCAGAATAGAAAAGTTTTACAAAAAAGATTCCCAAGCTGGGAAAAATTTAGAATAAAAGATTTTAAAGAAAGATACATGTTTTAGAATGAGATTTTCAGAGTTATGGCCCTAGTTAGAGAAACTGGGTGCCCAAAGATTGGTGTTGAATGGACCAAGTAAGATGACTCGTGAGCTCCAACACCATGAAAGAGAGGGACATTGGGAGAATGCATCTCCATGCAAATGAGAAAATAAAAGAGAAAAGATTAGTAAAGCCCGTTGGCCAGGGCAGTGGCATGCCTACACAGGGATTTTCACCATGGCAGCGTAGAAGGTTGAGGGTGGTGCCTCTCCCTTCATTTGTGGCCAGGTCACCTCTAATCAAGCTAGCACCAGAAAAGAAAAGATTTTTAGATTTGAGATTTAGAATAGTTTTAAGTTAGAATCGAGCTGAGTTTTGGCTTTTGACTTTTGGCCAGATTCTAGCTGAGATAAGAATAGAGTTTTAGGGCTAGTTCCAGCCACATAATAGTATTTTATCCAGATTTGAGTTTTGAGATTAGGTTGGAGTCTAGTCCAGAGTGGTTTTTATAAAAATATTTAAGCATGACATTTTAAAATAGAAAACAAAGAAAGTATTTGAGAAAGACATGAAGATTTTAGAAGCTTTCCCAGAAAAGAGATTTTTCTACAAAAGATGAGTTTTGTCGAGAATTTCCAGAAAGCGTTTCAAAAGAGTTTTGTTTTGGTTTGAGAACCTAGAGTTTAGTTGTTAAAGTGTTTTCCATTGAGTGTTTTTGTGTGGACGCGTACTAGGTGACTTAGAAGTCACTCACGTGTGTTTTTGCTTTATCTTGTTTTTAGGTGTTCAGTTTGGAGTGTAATCTAGTCCAGTGTTCAAAGACAGGAGCCACTAGCCACACACACAAGTTTTGGGAAGATTATAGTTTATTTTCCTTATTAGTGCATTTCAATCCTAGTTCATAGCTTAGATCCCATAGCGCCTAGTTTGGGGGTGTTACATCATACTACTGCCTGGACAGGTGATCCACAGAATCATCTAGCTACGTTTACCATGAATGTCCTACCCTATCAAAATGATAATGGGTTAACTGTATACTTGTTCTTCAAGAGCTTGAAAGCAGAAGCATTGAGGTGGTTCAATGCACTCACAACATATGACGTTAGTGACTTCAAAATTGTGTTGAAAAAGTTTTTACGATAGTATTGTGACCATGCTAGTGGAACCCTGCATGACTCCTCATGCATGGAAACACATGAAGAATCTCGATATGGTCACAACAAAGATGGTGAATCCGAGGAAGAAGACTTGACTTATAAGTACCAAAGAAGGATAAGAAAAAAAAGGATAAGGAAAAGGACTCGCCACCTAGTCTTTTAATGGAAAGTCAAGGAAAACCAAGCACAAGGAAAACTTAGAGAAATCAATGCAAAGAAACACATGTGTGCTCCATACCTAATGATGTAGTGCGCAAATCACTACAGGTTAGAGAAAGGGTAAGAATTCTTGTTACGCATGGAGAAAGTGTTAGGCAATCCCATACGCTTGCCAAATCAATCTTTTAAGATTAACCACTTGCTCATGACTTGGTGTATTTATACTTGTCTACATATAATGCACATGCCTAGGTTGAATGCGAAAACATGACATAAATCTCCACGAAAATCTGAATGAGAAGGAAGCAATAAGAAAAGTAATCTAAGGGACAATGTAGGCATTGAGAATGCTACTTAATGTACGCCCTTGGGCGATGGAAAAATCATGTAAAAATCATGTAAAAATCAGAAATATTCGAAGAGCGTCATGCAAACTGCAAAAACAAGAAAAGCTTGAGAAAGTCAAAAAGGGAAAATAATTCGTATACGAGTCCATGTCGGCATTGGCATGCCTGTTAATGTATGCCCTTGAGCAATAAAAGCCCAATACAAATCAAAATCATAAAAACTCATGAAAATCAGAAATCTAGGTGAGAATGGATAAAACCACAAGGGAAGGGCTTTTTTGGTAAATCATGTCAAATTATTATATGCCAAGGATGAGATAAAGATAGCTAATGAATCCAAACGGAGATCAAGAAGTCAAAGGGTGGTCAAACTAAGAGGGAAAGAATTGGTTATAACTGTCTGGATTCTTGAGCCCCATGTTGATGATTTTCGCTAATTGATTCCGTTAGTTGAAACCATCGCCTGTAACCGCTAGTTCCACCCACCAAGATAGCTCATCGACTTCCACCGTCGTTGGGAATCACATGGCCCTCACCAATCCAGTTAACCAACTCTGATCGAAAAACACTACGGGATCCAAGTGAAAACTTAATGACTAGATCGGAAAAACAAGTATGTAGTAAGGAACATGTCTATGCAATCATGTCGCTACATGGGGCTTCAGATTGTCCCATCCACTCAGCTCGCCGAAGATCATTTCGGTTAGCAGTGGTGCTAGTCCCGCGATCCTAGTGGGGCACAAATGTTGCACACATGATTGAATGGATGCTCCTGGGAAGCATGAACAAGCAAAAACGAGGAGATTCATTCATTCATATTTCAAGATTGTGCTCTGGATCTCTCCACCTGTCTACCTTACCAGAGCTCTCACTGATCAGCCTTGTCAAAGGCCGACAAGTTCTTCGCAGAGCTCAGAGAAGTGGAGTAGAGGATATGATCTAAGGGGAAAGGAAGTGCAAACCTCAACAAGAAAGCTAGTTGGATCATTCTCTCCAAATCCTTCGCTGTCGGCTCCAAGCAGGCTTCGGTGAGAACCACAAGTTGGACCGGCACAGTGACGAGAGAGAAAAGAGAGGCTATCATGACTCGCTCATGTCGAATCCGAAGGTCACTGACCTCAAACACAGCTTGATCACGTCACGAATAGGGAGGAATCAATCCTTCTCCGGCGATTTTGACGATCGCTGGAGAGGAGGAAGTAGGAGGATGAATACTGGAAACACAAGGTGCTCACTCACATAGGAGACATAACTGAGGCACGATTAAGCTCCAAAACTTACCTGTAGAGACTTGCCAACGAAGTTGCTGGACTACTGGATGCTGCTGGATAGCCGATAGTTGTTGGGACATCGCCGAAAACGAAGTTGGGAGCTTAAGGAGCTGGGAGCAGAGCACTCGCATTGGAATTGTGAGAGCTAGTGGCAATGGTGGCGATGATCTCTCCAAAGTGACGCTAAGGGGTTTAAATAGGCATTAGAGGTGATTTGAGGCCATGGATGCTTAAAGACTGAAGACGGGCGGCGGCGAAGGGTTTTAGTAACCTCCATAGGTGAAATCAAGGCTGGAATAGGGGCATTTAGGTCCCGAACGCCTGAATATCAAGTCTCAAACAAATCCTGATCGTTAATAAAGAGCATAAGGTAAATCATCAGGGAAATGTGACACTAGTGCCCTCTGCACCTAAAACAGGCCACCCCGCCAGCTATTTCTACCACTTACTTCCACTAGCAACACACGCCTAGATACCACACCACATATAGCCGATTGGAAATACTGCTTGGCCCATCAAAAGCTAGTCAAGTAGTCCTTGAGCTCATTGACCACCCTTTTAAGGATCAATTGGCAACCAAAGGTTAAGATGAATAATATTGAGGTGTTCCTGGAAAAAGTGAGTGGGCCCAGCAACTCCATAGCTCACATCCTCTCTCCTGGATCTGTCCAAACTTATCTATAAAATCCGAGGTGTCTACAGATGTCCCTCCTTGAGCGAGGTCGAGGGAAACTGAGACCGTGCAATATTTCCATTTCAATTGAAATGAAACGCCCTCCTCCCTCTACGTCGTTCTAGCTTCTTCTTCTTCATCTCTTACTCCACTCAACGAGGGCAACTCCTCTTCCTCCTCTCGTTTGGGCAGCTAGGGCTGGAAGCAGCGGCGTGCGACGGTGACAACGTTCCTGCACGGCGGAAGGCAGCGGCGTTTACGGGCAGAGAGAAGCACCAGAGCACTTGTGTCAGCGTGATGGCGGTCTTGGCAGAGCTGGTACGCCCTCTTCTCCCACCTCTCCATTTCTTTGTTTCCACGTTTTTTCCTTTTTTCTTCGTCATCTCCACCCCTTACTCGGCGGACAACCGTGTCTGTCGAGATGGTCGTCGCCAGGGGCCCAATTGGCGGCAGCTGGAGGAGTCCACTGGTCCATTGACACGCACGTGTCGGAGGACTGATGTAACACTAGGAGGCTTTCGACGGCATGCCGTAGTTCGCTGGGGCCGAAGGATCGTCCATGGCCAGTGACTCCCTACGTTGGCAGTAGATAGCCGGTCGCCTGGACTGGGGTTGGTGTTCGTCGACCAGCTAAAGGTGTAGGCTACTAAATGGCCAGATAGGGTGTGCCAATGGATCATGTTCTAATTTAGCCTTGTTAATGTGCATTTTTACTATAGTTGCACTTTCACTGCAATAATTTGCCAAGTTTATGCTATGCTTGAATGTTTGATTTTTGACTTGATTAGAACGAGACCTTGCCTTGCAATTCATCCCTGTTCAAATGCATGCTTTGCCCTATCATGCTTGAATGTTGGCTTTCTGTCTGCTTGCACCTTGATATTCAGTCTATTGTACTTTAGAAACTTGATTTCTGACTGACTTAACCAAAATGTTTTATTGTTCGATCTTGAACCTTACTCTTGGATAACCTGTGTATGAGTGACTTTACTTGAATGTACCCTCAGGTCTATTATCTTTCTGCTTGGGTTTGCACTGTAAATAAGCCGTTTAACCATGTGATTTTCATTGTTAAAGTGCATGCTATGCCTTGTTCTGTGTGTTAATTTCACTGCTTAATTCTGTTATGCATGCATTTTGCTGGACAATCTGCTCATATGTACTCATTTATCTGGCTTGGCATTGCAAAAGTGGACTTCTGCAGTGTTTTCTGCTTCTTTTATGTTGTCTTGTCAATAAACCATCTTTGGAGTTTTTCTTTTTGCAAATTCACTTGATATAATTGGTATACAGTATACAGTATGCCTGTATTCGTTGTGTTTCTAACATCTCTTATTTACTTTAACTATCTCTGATTACTGTTGTATATTTGTTTTTGCTTTTGAAGTTGCCATTCTTGATTGGTTTAATTCTTATCTGTAGTTTGGTTCTGAGGGTAGCAGCAGCGAGGGCACACAGGAAGTCCAAGGTGCCTCCAGCTCCCGGACTATTACTCTAGGTTCAGTTGGAGGACCACATACTCAGACTGTGGGACAGAGCTCTGCTACAATTTCTCGATCTTTAGGAGTGTCTTACTCGTGAACCCTTATCCACAGCCTTGCTCCATGCTCTCGGACGCAGACTTCCGTTTCAAGGTCACCTACCTCTGCCTCTCATCCTCGGTCTGCCTCTGGCTCGAGGTTACTCTTCCCCGGCTCGCAGTCTTAGGCATCTAGTTCAAGATCTTCTACTTTAGCTTCTCAGTCTCGGGCTACCAGCTCACGGCCTCGCTCTTCTGGTTCATGGTCTCGGGCTTCTGGTTCACAGAGCGTTGCTGAGCCTGAGATTCCTAAGGAGGTATAATTGTCTCAATTATCTATTTTGCAGCACTATTATTTGGGTGAACTGAATTAAACTATTTTTTGTTCTGTGCAGGAGTCTGGCAACTTTCGAGGTTGACTTTTGGATCCCAAGTACATCAGCGAGAAGCCATCCTTTCAGGTAATTGTTTCCTTTTGCACTTGTTTTGATTAACACCCTTTACTATTAGTTCTTGTGATGCTCTAACTTTCCCTCACTACAAGAAAATTACATTTTACGAGGACAAAGAGCGAGGACTTAGCGAGGAATTGTCCTCGCAATAATATAACGAGGACATATAGCGAGAATTTTGTGAGGAAATTACCTCGTAATAATATAGTGAGTTTTTTGCGAGGATATTTTTTAGCAATGTCCTCGCTTTTCATTTAGCGAGTACATAGCGAGGAAATGTCTTCGTTAAAGTTCTCGCTAATTTAGGTATAAAATACCTTGACGCGGGACATTTTCCCCCTTTCTATCTTACCCTAAATTCAGTGCCATCGCGGGACATTCTCCTCCGCCTCTCCTCCTCGTCCATCGCTTGTCCTCCTTCGCCTTCTCGATGATGCGTCGACACTGCATTCTACGCAGGACGTTGTGTCGACATTGCATCCTCCTGTCGTCGTCGTCCTCCTCTCGCCTATCGTCGGAGTTAGCCTCTCGCCACCAAGGTGCTCCGACGTTCTCTCGTCGGAGAAAAAGTACGTCTGCTATCGAATATTTTGTCGTCGCTCACGAATAGCAAACGGTTTTCGAAAAGGTACAGAAAATACCTAAAATAAGGCAATCTATAGGATTAAATATACCATATTGTTTGGAACTAGAACTTGCTTTAAATATACCATATTGTTTGGACGAGGCTAATGTATATCATATTGTGATCGGTATACCATATAGTGCTCATTATTTGTTTCTTGTCTATTATCAACATGTGCTCCTTTCAAAAGATCATTGCTGTGATAGTTACAGTCAGTTAGAGTATTCTCAAGATACTTGTTCTCTTATTTACCTTTTTTTATGTCTCTGTATCAGTTTCACCTTATCCCATCTTTGTTTGTTGCTTTCCAATCACGGTGTTGGTCATTTATTTTGTGTTCAGATATAGTGCTCCCTGTGTTGGTATTCTTATTGGAACTCCTTGGTTTGAATATTTAAGCAGTTAGAGAGATGCTAAAAAATGTCATTTATAAGTTTTTGGTTCAGATGCAACGCTCTTTATGATTGTGTGCATTGGTATGTCTTTTTGGAATAATTAAGTACTTTTTTTTAATTAAGTAGTTATTGATGAAGGATGCATAAAATTGTAATTGAAAAGTGCATCTATTAGGCTTTCGTAATGAAAGTATAAAACTGTTTACTAAGAGAACTTAGAATGTTTATTAGATATCACATTGGCAGTGTTTTTCAGGGATTACATCTGGCTATCGTTCTATGCTTATTATTGATTAATTAAGCGTATTTAATTTTGAAAATATACAAATACCTTTTAAGAGATCACAGAAGGTTCTGTAGATAT
>JAMKQA010122734.1:0-10057 GCA_024699735.1 Posidonia australis | reverse complement strand
GCTGGGGATGAAGGCTGGGGACGAAGGCTGGAGGAGGAAGGGCTCGGGGCAACTTGCGGTCTGCGGAGCAGGCTGGAGGCTGCTGATTTTAAAGAGCTCGTGGCTGGAGCAGGCTGGAGCACAGGTGTCCTCACGGGTGGGCGTTTTGTTGACTTGCAGGGAAGGGATATCCAGCCCGTTGTCCACCGAAATCACCGACATCCACCGAAGTCCACCGACACCCACCGACATGTCGTCCGACATCAGGTAAGTCGCGACATACACTGCAATATCGTTTCCCTACCTACAGTTTCCGACACGTGTCGGCGAAATTTCGCCGACACTGTCCGACATTTAGTTCCATGGTAATACTTTCTAGATGATGATTCCTTTCATTAGTTTCATGTATTCTCTAACTACAGAGAAAAGAAAATAGGTAGACATCTTTTCAATTTGTTGTAATTCTTTAGGCTGGGATTCGTTTTAAGCAAAGTTCACTTGTATCAATTCCTATATGTTCAAAATTTTATGAAGTAGCCCTTACACCAACTATATTTCTCATATACAAAGTGAAGTAGTCGCTATTCAAGTCGATGTGACACCTGCTGAATTTCTCTGCATTCATATCTGGTAACTTATTTTGTTTCAGGCGCCCGATTGAAGAAGTATTGAAGCTCTTACCTGGACCACATTTGGAAATGAAGAGGGTGAGCTTGTATTTTGAATGTAATCTTCCATTCAAGAACAACATGTTGGTAATTTTCTGAATCTATGTATTTAATGCG
The DNA here is from genome assembly GCA_024699735.1 of Posidonia australis. NCBI lineage: Eukaryota > Viridiplantae > Streptophyta > Magnoliopsida > Alismatales > Posidoniaceae > Posidonia > Posidonia australis. Next base: position 9,293 of record JAMKQA010122734.1, on the reverse strand, counting down.
CTACATTTTAAGGGTAGTTGCTCCAACATTTCTTCATCCGATGTGGTGCGAAATATTCCTACCAACCTTGAGAGGTAACAACCTGCAGCATCAAATTCCTCTTCTTCTTTTTTTACTTACTTTTTAAATTTTGAGTGTGGTTTAGAACTTTTCTGTTTTATTGATGGGTTTTTTTTTCTCAAATTCCATAGTTCTTTGGAGTATCTGTTTCAGTGTTTCTTAAGATGTAAACTACTAAATTTCTGAAGTTTTGTTCCATTAGGAACCTATTGGTTTTCATGTGCAGCTATCTAGTGGATGATGTGGAAAACTATGACTATAAATGTAGTCATTATAAACTATTGGACATTTGGCAATTAGGTTATCTCTATTTGACTATAAATTATAACGACTTTACAAGGCAGTATTAGGTTATCTCTATTGCGTGTTGGGCATGGAGGAGGAAAATAACAATATGATAATATTTTGAGGATGAGACAATTTTGTTAACACTACAAAGTTTGTGTCTAAGGGTAGGATTGTTGAAATGTCATCCCAAGTGCCTAAGAGGACAAAGAATAATTGAATGAGATCATTATGTATTGAATATAACTATATAAGTCATAGGCAGCATTATCTGTTATGAATTTTGAATTCTAGTTGAGGACTTGACTACATGAGGGAAACACAAATTAGTTGAGTGGAAGTATAGAAAATGGATGTTAAGAATAGATTAGGCAGGCACTAAATAGACCAGTTTGAAGCTAATTAAGATAGCCAACATAAGCATTATAGCTATGACATGGAACTGGTCCAATCTTTTGTAGCTGCACATCAGCACATATAAGGAAACAACTTTTTAGAGGTACAACACCGCTTTCTGCTTGCAGAACTTATTCGATGGATTGTGCAGTTCTTTGATTTAAGATATAATTTTTTTATGGTAGTATATTTTACCAACATAACAGTGTTGCCTGACATGCTCCACATTTTTGGTACTAATTGGGTTGAACATATGATATTTTATGGATTCTACTTGTCTATGGAAAGATCATTCCTTATCATGCAGCATAAGTAATCATTGGGAACTTTAGCAGGCCATCAGATGGACGGCGTTCAGTTGCACTTGTTGTCTTTATTGGAGGGGTGACATTTGGGGAGATTGCTGCACTACGCTTTCTCAGTTCTCAGGTGAGCCTTTTGTTCAATATATCATGTTTAGACCTAAGAGGCATAGACACAAATATGAAATACGGATACGATTAGAGCTGAAAAGATGCTTGCATTACATGAATCGTAAGATTACATATATATGGGTCAACTTATAAGACATGGTTATGTGGATACCGGTTTGCCCCTATAACCTATATTAGCCTATTACTAATGATCTAATACTCTCTTTCAAGTTGGAACGTATATATCTAGCATACCTAGTTTGTTAAAAAGTGTTTTAAAAACACGTTAGGGTAATCCCTTGGTAAATATATTTGCAAGTTATTTTGACGATAGTGTATAAGTAGCAAAGATTATCTCTCTCATCACAGTATCTTGCATATAGTGATAATATATCTGAATGTGTTTGGTCTTCTCATGGAATACAGGATTATTTACAATGAAGATGGCTATCTAATTATTATAATGCATTGACATAGGGAGTTTATACAGTGATGTCAAGTTTTGTTCATAGTGATTTGAGTCAAATCATCTTATAAGCGATCTAAGTCATGAATATGTGTTTTGCTTCTGCACTGGACTTGGACATTATGTTTTGTTCTTTACATCTCTAAGTGATCAGATTCCCTCTAATATCGGTATAATAGTTGGAAGTTGATTTTCTTTCTCTTTTGCCACATACATAGTTTGAGTCTGAGTAAGCTTCAATACGAAAATATCTATGTTTCTAATATATAAGTCCTCTAGCAGGGGTGCCTTTTATGTACGACAGAAGTCAAAGAGTCCTTTTTCCAATGAATCATTCTAAGTTTATACGTAAACTAGCTAAGAAGACTGACAATATATGAAATGCTTGGATGTGTCATAGTTAAGTAAATCAGTTTCTCAATTAGCCTTTTATACTATCCAACGTCCCTAAAGAACTCAAAGGTGCTATCCTAGAAATTCGGGTTCTAATCAACTAGAGTGTTTTGTGATCTATACTCTAAAAGTCTAGTCTCTTTAAGAAGATCAAAAGTATACTTCTTCTGTATCAAGATTATCTTATCCTTTCCATAGGCAAAGGAGTATACTTCCTTTGTATCTTGAGAAAATATCTTGGTTGACTCATGTTTTTAGTGACAAAATATTTGCTCAAATACTCCTTTGTCTCCATAATGTTTGTTGTCATTGCTTTTTAAAAGTATATCATCAACATAAACTTTTAGAGAAATATAAAATTGGATTTTTATTTTAGTAAAGAATTGTTTGATAACATCATGTACTTAAAAGATGCACTTGAGAAATTTTAGAATGATCATCAACAAAGACAATGTAATCGCAACATCTAAACGCAAAAGAAACACAAGTTAGGCCTTAAATATCACAATGAATCAACTTACACAAACATTGACTAACACTAGTAGTCAAATGCTTGTAGATAACACGATAATGCTTACTTATCTAACACGACTTACAATTAAAAGACGCAACAGAAACTCAAGGTAAAGCTTATAGAAATTTACAACGTGAGGAATGTCCAAGACAATAATGCCAAAGAAATGATTACTCCTGAGTGGAAATGGAAGATAGCAGTCCTTATGGTAATCTCATCACCACCCAACACGTAGAGTCCACCATGCTTAGATCTCAAAGTAATACTCTTCTTCGTCTGTAAATATTGAAAAATACAATGATATGGAAAGAATGCCATAGAACAAGTCAAGGCTTTTGTAATAACACTAATAGAAAGTAGATTAACAGGAAAATTAGTAATATACAAAACTTTATGCAGAGAGAGTAGTGAAGAGGCTTGATTATTCCTTTTACCATCAATAGGATACTAGTGGCCATTAACACTAGAAACAAAAAATATAAAGGATTCGATAGGAAAAAAAAAGGTAAAACGATCACGATTACCTATCATATGGGAAGAGACACTAGAGTTTATTATCCTAAAATTGTCCTTAGTAGCTAAAAGGACACTTGTACATGAGGTGGCAATATGATAGGTGGTGACGAAAGACTGGCTGGTAGACCTAGAACTCGAGAAACTTCTCATAGTTAACCTGGGAGACATCAATAGTTTAAAAAGAAGTGGATTGTATGTAGTAGTATTTTAGGTCCATTCGGACCTACCAAATCTGTCCTAGCATTTGTCTGAAGTAAGATTCGTATGTCTACAATGATCACACTTGCGAGGTCCACATCCTTCCCTTGAAATGCATCCTTATAGACGTTCACATCGCTTTGTTGAAGCAACCATGGTGGATTAATAAGGAAGAGATGTGGAGGTGCCAGTAGAAACACGTAATGCATGAACAAAAGTGAAGGACGGTGACAAAACAGTGTTTACCCCTAAGTATATGACCACGAATCTAGGAAGCAATGTCAAGATGAAGTGCATAAAGGAATTTGGCGACTGTCACACCATCACAGTACTCCTTGAGTGTCTTGACATCAAGAATAATAGGCTTGTTGAAATATGAACATCTAATTCAAAACCAAATAGCTATAAGTAGAGTGGTCCATTTATATATAAGCACAAGTCTCAGTTCTCACATTTTCAATGTGAGACTATTCCAACACTCCCTCACTTATGACCTATATTAGACTTGACAGATGTCTCTTTTAAACATAGGTGGATGTGTGTGGATTTGGGTCCATTGGAGCATCCTTTGGCTTTAATATCATGTTGAAATATGGTCATTTGATTCAAAATCAATTAGCAATGAGTAGAGAAGTCCATCTATATATGATCATAAGTCTCAATCCTCACTTTTTCAATGTAAGACTATTCTAACAAGGTTGATGTACTTTAATTCATCTAATGGCCACAGAGTGAGGTATATATCTCTTGAACAGAGCAATTGCCCTATTGAAGGGAGAAGAATTGTTCATAAATCTTAAAAACATGTGATATATTCTTCTCGTGTCCATATGTTTCTTTCAACGTATCCTATACTTTCTTCATCGGGGTCAAAAACATTACATCAAACGTAGTAATGGACTCTATATTATTTATCAACCACAAAATGACACCATAATCTGGGGCAAATCAATCGTCGTAGTTGGAATCTTTTGGAAATGGTGGATCATCGGTGATGTGTTTTACTTTCCGATATGCACCGAGAAACACAGTAAAGACTTTCATCCATAACAGATAGTTATTGCCATTTAATTTGATCTATGGTACCAAATGTTTACGCATGTCGTCAAAATTTCATGGACACGTCTTATTTTCAATTTACCGACATGACTCCGACAGGATATCGAAATAGAAGTTTTCTAAATAAATATAAATTTTTTTTACTGTGTTTCCACCAACACGATTTCGACATACCGATATTTTCTCGATGTATGTCTATTTTTAAACTTATCGAAGTCCGACACGAAATTGACACTTAGACCCATGGTTTGATGGTGGTACTAGTGTGACTACGTAGTGAGGTATACTGGAGGCATTGGAAGCAAAATAAGAGGCCATGACACAAGGTGTTCGTGAAAAATCGACGACAATCGCAGCACACAAAGGCTAAAAACATGTGAAACTAGCATACAATAGAGCAATCGAAGAGCCCAATAGTAGGTACATGGAGGGACACATGTAACAACATCCTAAAAGACACATGCCTGACAGACGACAGAGGCTGCACAAGCCGCTAGAGGGGAAAGGAGAGGCCAGCGAGGTCAGAGGAGGTGCTTGGAAGGGAAGGAGGAGGCCAGTTGGTGGTTCTACTAGCTAGTAGCTGGCAGCGACTGCTACTGATTGGCATCGGTGGGAGCTCTTGGTGGCGAAAGAGAGAAGGGAAGGGTGGGTTAGGGTTAAATCTGACCTAGTTCTATTACCATGTTAGAGGTGAAAAGATACTAGCATGATTCATAGGGTTGCATATATATAAGCCAACATATAAGACATGGTTATATGGATATCTATTTACCTGTATAACCTATATTAGCCTATCACTAATGATCTAACAGATATGTTATGATAGGAATAAGTGGATGCAACATTTTTTTTATGAAGTAGGACATGATATGGGAGGATAAATGTAATTAGGAACATATGTACATCTCTATTCTGCTAATATAAACACTTTAATCTAAAATAAGAATGCATAAACTAGAAGATTAAATACTTGTAACTTCATTGAAATACACTTTTATCTAAAACAAGAATGCATAAACTAGAAGATTAAATACTTGTAACTTCATTGAAATTGGAAATAAAAGGAATTTCAAGTAGTATTATTAAAATAATTAGTGGATGTCAGAACAATGTTGCTCAGAAGACAATAGGTATATCACCTACTGATGATATCATGATAGAGAATATCATATATGCGGTGTCGCAGTGAGGATATCTGCGGACACCATAAGTAAATTCAAGTATATGTTAAAATGGGTAAAGAAAGACTTTAAAGTTGCTGTATAAGACTACGTAACTGGTATCCTCTCATTGCAGGAAGGAATGGGCTATGACTACGTGGTTGCAACCACAAAAGTTGTGAATGGTGACACATTGCTCGAGACACTCATGAGCACCACCATCAGAAATTGATCAAATTCTGCATCTGGATTTGAAATTGCTATGGTTTTCATTGTCGGTAATGGTGGCTGGGACTTTGTTTTATGAGGCACCCACCGCTTGCTAAGGCTTCAGGCTTCTTGTATCGTTTTCGATAGCTATAGCTGGGCGCTTAGTTATGTGATGCGTCCACTGCCTTTTTATGAAGCTAGCGTGTACATATAGACTATGGCTTGAAATAGAGAACATGCACTTGGGTTTTTTGATATGTAATTTATTGTATTTTGAGTTTTGATCTTTCTTTTCTGCTAAAGCAGTGCATGTAACATGACTGATTTGTGGGACTCACCTAGATTGAGACAACCAACGGCACAGTACACGTGCAACAGGACATTTTATCTGCAAACATGGATGGTGATTTGTTGGGTTTGAGTGATCAGTCCATCTGGTTAGGAAAGGAAAAAGAATTCTAACGTGGTACTGGATTTTTCATGTCTGACATGAACGATTTTGGGGAAGAATGTTGCATTGAACAAAATTTTTGAAAAGTAAATGAATTAAACCAGCTGTAATAGTGCAGTTGGTCAGAGAAGTAGATTGCCACTCCCCACCTATGCATGGAACTATGATGAGACTCTTCCCCTAGCAGCTGAGTTTAAAAAAATTAAAAAAAGATAAATTAGTCAACTTTTTGTAGCCACCTCAAACTTATGATTGTGATTGAATCCAGAATAATAGTAGGAAAAAATCTAGGTAGAATCAACTTATGTAACCAATGTAATTTTAGAATCTGCTCTTTAAACCCTTTTTTCAAAATACTAGTTTGTCCCTGCAGTTTTGAACCAACTTGTAGGATAACCATGAATCTTGATTGTGTATGTAAATTAAGGTAGAATAGTTACAAGATTATAAGTGTTTAAATTAGAATAAAGTGATTTAATTTGGATGTAAGATTATGATCTAGATTTTGGTATGAAAAGTAGAGTAAAAGATAGATTCTTTTATAATGAATCTAAAGTGAGATTTTTAAATAAAATATTATCTTATAATTAATTTTGCCTCAACTAAAGTGTATAATCTATCATGCCATTCATCATTTGGTAACGATTTTGGCCAATAATTGATTCTGAAAGAATTTGTCTTTCCAAAATCCCAAATGGTGCCTTATCCCGATTCCAAGGTGTTTGGAGGGGTTATCCTTGGCTATGTCACTGTACAGGAAAGAGAATTGTCTCTTTTCTTCTATTGAAATGAAATGTCTTCAGCAACTGGAGAAACACTTTGATAAACAGATTGCGTCTTGACCGAGTCAATGGAAGTCTCCCATACAGATTTGGCTTTTTGTTTGTTATTTCACTAAGTTTTTGCTAGTTTCCAGTCCAAAGTATCTTTAAGTTTGATTTTGGTTGCAGATTTCTCAGAAAAATATGATGGTTCGCTAGAAGACTAGAACCTTAATATTAAAAAATGCAAAATGGAAAGTGTTCACCTTTGAGTTTTTTTTTTTGAAATAATTTAAAAGGTGAATTAAACTTTACTTCCTTCAATTATGCACGTTTTTCACTTGACACCCTTCAAATTTTAAAAAAGAGAGGAAGCTGAATGACTGATGTGATATATAAGCTAAAGTCGGAAGTTAATGATTCGCATGAAACATGGGATCCATGGCAGTTACCCATAAAGGATGTTACCCATTAATTCGTTAATAATTATTTTATTTTAAGTCATTGGATATAGATCTAACCTTTAAATGACAACTTTATCTCATTTTGTTAAAATGAGGTAACATACAAAAGCTATCCCTTCTATATAATATATACAAATACTCTAATTTCATTGTGGTTGGAGTTTTACCATCGATTTTTATTGAAGACAAGTTTTACCATTTTGGACATATGATTCCCTTGATTGAATTTTATCACCAATAGGATTAAATTAATATAACTTATCGATATCAAAAAAAAAAAAAGTTTTACCATTTAGTAATGTATTTAACTTCAACAGTTAAATCTACTAAAATCTTTTATTCAATTCGGGTCCTTTAGATGAACGGTTATTGTGATCGGATTGTAATGAAATTGTAGTATAACAAATTAACAATACAAGTTATAAGGTCCAAAAATATAAAAATTATGAAAGATACAGTGCTACAGCCAGTAGGCATACCTAGTTACCTACAACCACATATTGTTCTTTATCTGCTATGAACTCGTTTCTTGTTAGTTCGTTTTCTTTTTTTTGTTAACGATTGAGATAGATAGATATTTATTTCTTCGACTCAAATGCCAGATAAGAAACATTGTCTTAAGTATGAATATTACAAAAATGTAGCAATGGAGCAAACCCATAGACTATACAGCCACAAAACAGTCACCAGATTTATCACAAAAATGGAGCAATAGAAGTATTACATCAAAAATTCTTTTTTCTACTGAACTTATTGCCGCCATCATCATTCTTGCATGGCATTCTGAGTTTCCTCTCCAGATGGGTCGTTTGAAGAAGGGATAGAAAGTGCAATGAGAGGCTCCACTGGATATGAACCCATTGCAGAAACAAAATGTAACATGTCATCCTTCTCAAAACCTGATACAAGGTTTTCCATCCAAAATTTCATTAGAGACATAATATCAGTAATGATTACAGAACCTGACTTAAATGTATTGCGAAAGATCCTACAATTCCTTTCTTTCCAAATCAACTAGAGAATAATCTGGAGAAGCAAAGTCCACCTAGAGAATGGTAGGTAATACTTAAGATTAGGGGTAGATAAAAATAAATCTCCAACAGATAGAAATCCAGAGTAAAGCTGTGAATCCAAAAAGAACTCCCAAATCTTCCTTGCAAATGAGCAGTTGAGAAACAAATGCTTATTATTTTCAATGCTTACAAAACAAAATGTACATAGTGGTGAACCAGTCCAAGCTCTTTTTAATAAATTTTCTTTTGTTAAATTCCTATTTTTAATGACTAACCATGCAAATAGCTTGACCTTTAGGGGTGAGTGACTCTCCCAGATGCTTTTGAAAAAAACATTACGGAGGTCCCCATCATTAATAAGATTGTAATCTACTTTCACAGTTAATGTATTATTTTTTGAAGGAAGCCAATAGAAGTCATCCTCTCTAGTATCCAAATTTAAAGATTGCATAATGCTAACAAAAACATCCAATTGAGATTGAAGCACATTGGAATTCACTGCATCACAGTGAGCTAAATTGAACAATCTGTTGAAATCTATGTTAAATAAATGCAAGGTTTTTCTAACAGAAGCCTTTTTAAATCTAGCAACATTGTGAAGTTTAGGGAACAGGGTACTAAGAGGAGTACCATTGTGCCATTTATGTCTCCGAACAGGGTACTAAGAGGAGTACCATTGTGCCATTTATGTCTCCAGAAAATAGTATTGGAACCATTGCCCACTGTAACACTTGAAAAAATTAAACCCTTTTTTGATATGACTCCATAGAGGTGAGCAGAATGCAGAGGAAGTATTCAAAATAACACCAGGACCCCTGTGTAATTTAGCCCTAAGAATAGATTTCCATACAGGGTTGCAATGGTTTGAGAAAAATTGCCAAATTAACTTACTTTTTAAAGCTGCACTAAAACTCCTCAAATTTATTATCCCCCA